>JARQOD010005982.1:0-45214 GCA_033576555.1 Oophaga sylvatica | reverse complement strand
TTCATCTGGCTGCAGATTCAAAAGAAGAATGAATGAAAGTACATTTTAAACTATCATATTGATCAAAATAAAAAAAACAGTACATAAACCCCCCCTTTATCACCTCCTTTGATAGGGACATATAATAAAATAAAGAAATTTTATTTATTTTTATTTTTCGGTTAGGGTTACAATTAGCGTTAGGGTTACAATTAGGGTTAGGCTGGGTTAGGGTTAGGCTGGGTTCATACTGTGTTATGGCAGTTCATTAGACGGACTGCGTTACACTGTGGTATAACGCTGTGTAACGCAGTCTATTAACGCTGCCATTCACTCCCATTTGAGGTCGCATCGCGACGCATGCCGTAAAGCGGCATGCGTTTGCGACGTGCTATCATTCAGTGACGGAGCCTCGGACGCGGGCTGCAGTGTCTGGGCTCCGTCACCACTAGCGCAGATGAATCATCTGCTGATTCCTCTGCGCTAGCGGGTATAGCATAATGAGATCACGTTTTGCTATAACGTTACCAGCCCGTCAACGCTTTGTGTTGAATGGACTGGTAAAACGCAATATTAACCTACCCTTAGGGTTAGGGTTATAATTAGGGTAAGGGTTGGAATTAGGGTTAGGGTTACAATTAGGGTTAGGGTTGCAATTAGGGTTGGAATTAGGGTTGGGATTAGGGTTAGGGTTGGGATTAGGGTTAGGGATGTGTTGGGGTTAGGGTTGGAGCTAGAATTGAGGGGTTTACACTATTTAGGCACATCAGGGGTCTCCAAACACGATGTGGCGTTCAAAAAGTCAAATGGCGCTCCCTCTGAGGAAAAAATTTTTTTTTATTTTCACGGCTCTGCATTTATAAATTTCTGTGAAGCACTTGGCGGTTCAAAGTGCTCATCACACATCTAGATAAGCTCCTTGGGGGTCTAGTTTCCAAAATGGTGTCACTTGCAGGGGGTTTCTACTGTTTAGGCACATCAAGGGCTCTGCAAACACAACATGATGCCCGCAGCACATTCCATCAAAGTCTGCATTACCAAAATGGCGCTTCTTCCATTCCAAGCTCTCCCATGCGCCCAAACAGTGGTTCCACCCCACATATCAGCGTATTCAGGAAAAATTGCACAACAACTTTTGGGGTCCAATTTCTCCTTTTACCCTTGGGAAAATAAAAAAATAGCGGGCTAAAGAATCATTTTTGATGAAAAAAATGATTTTTATTTTCACGGCTCTACGTTATAAACTTCTGTGAAACACTTGGAGGTTCAAAGTGCTCACCACACATCTAGATAAGTTCCTTAAGGGGTCTAGTTTCCAAAATGGTGTCACTTGTGGGGGGTTTCCACTGTTTAGACACATCAGGGCCTCTACAAACGCAACATGCCGTCCTGCCAATTCTGTGTTGAAAAAGTCAAACGGCGCTCCTTCCCTTCCCAGGTCCTACAGCTCACACAGCAGCAGCTGCATCTTCGCCGCAGGAGCACGGCCAGGTAAGAAGAAAGTTTTTTTATTTTATTTTATTATTGAAAGCGGCAATATGTTTCCCCAGCAGGATGGAGACAAGGAGCAGATTGGAGACACTGGGGAAGATTGGAGACACGGGGGCAGGATGGAGACAAGGGCAGATTGGAGACACGGGGCAGATTGGAGACACATGGGCAGGATGGAGACACGGGGCAGAATGCAGACAAGCCGCAGATTAGAGACACGGGCAGAATAGAGACAAGGGACAGATCTTCTTCATCTCCTGACTGTTGCGCGCCCATCACCTCTTACTCCTCATACTCCTCCATTTGCTTCTCAGCTCCTGCATCTTCAGTAACAGTTTGACTGGTACCATGAGCCCCCTCAATCGCTGTAATCCACCATTCCATGTCAACCGCCTGTGTGACAACTGTTCGGAACTTAGAAATATTGTTATCCCTTCTGCATCCTCCTCTGCTTCACCTCTTCTGCTGGTACCACCATCGTCTCCCGCCAACTATTCAAAGTGTGCTCCAGCATGAAGATGATCGTAATAGTAATGCTGATGACGGCATAGACATCGTTAACCATCTTAGTAGCCATTTTGAAACTGTGCAGAAGGGTGCAGAGGCCCTTTATCTGTGCCCACTCTGCAAGTGTGATTTGCACCACGTCTGTACTGTGCATGAAGACACACAGCACAAGGACTCGTCGCTTCTGTCACAGTCGCTGCAACTTATGCAAGGTGGAATTCCACCATGTTGGCACATTGCATATCAAATGGTTAACCAGTAGGCCAAAAGATCTCTGTAGTGAAGCAAGCTGATGACCTGGGCAGTGCCAATGGTTGAAGTGAGCACACATTGACCATGCTTTCTGCAGCAGCGCATACAGGCCAGGATAGTGGCGGAGAAATTGCTGTATCACCAGGTTGAGCACATGAGCCATGCAAGGCACATGTGTGAAGTTGCCCAGGCGTAGGGTCACCACCAGATTCACACCGTTATCGCACATGACCTTCCCTTGCTCCAGGTTTAGTGGAGTCAGCCACTGCTCCAATTTGGCCTGGATTGCTGTCGATAACTCTTGAGCTGCAAAACTGCGATCTCTAAGACATTTTAATTTCAACACAGCCTTATTGCAGTGAGCCCTGGCTGCACAGTTTGGAGGTGGGGGGATACTTTCTGCACTGATGGAATGCGTGTCTCATTTAGGCAGAAGTTGAGGGCTCAGGTGGAGGACCTAGAGGTGGTGGAGGAGCCAGAAGTAGTGGAGTGTTAGATACAGAGGTTTGTCCCCCAAGACTTGGGGATTCCAAGACTTGTGGAGCAGCCCCTTGACCACCTGCCACCACAGCCACCAGAGTGACCCAGTACCCAGTCAGCGAGATGTGAATTGCACCCAGGCATACATAGATTTTTTCAAGGAATGGGTGATGTTGTCTGTTACATGCTGGTGTAGGGCAAGCACTGCTTTCTTATATAAGTAATGGTGACTGGACAACTGGTACTGGGGGACTGTGATGACTGTGATGACATCAGCTTTCAGAATCCGTCTGTATCCACCAGGTGGAAAGGCAGCAAATAGATTGGAGATGGTGGAGTTCAAGCTCTCAGCTTTGGCATGTGTGGAAGGAAACATTCTTTCCAGTTCACCACCTCACAGCACCATGGAGGACATCCTTCTTATCCTCAGTGGGACAGGAACAACGAGCGGTTAAAAGGACCCTCCCCTCACCACCCCTTCAGTGTTTTTCCTGTCCCACTGAGGATAGAAATGGCGAGTGAGCCCCGACTGTGCTGGCAGATGGTGAGGATCGGGGTGGCCCAGCCTTTCCCTTCCCACCCTGTAAATCTGCGCTGATACCTTTCTTCATCGAGGTCCCTCATCTCCCCAGTGCAGCGCTGCTCCTGGGTCCACGGCCCGCTTCCCCCTCACCGGGGGCTCTCTGTCCGGCGCCATACCACATTCCGGAGGACCTGTCGGCAGTGCACAGGCCGGCGAAACAGATGGCTGGCGACATCCAGAAAGAGCACTTCCGGGTTATGGTGCGTCATTTCCGGCCGCGTCACAAGCCGGATCCAACCGAGGCACGGTCACACCGCGTAGGGGCGCGGGAGGGGCAGGATCAACCAGGTAAGGAGAGATAAAAAGGGGATTTTGTCCGCAGAGGACCGCTGGCCATCCTGAATCAGGGAGACATTTTCAGGGCATAGAAACGCCTTAGTGACAATGGACGATGCAGTCAGGCCTGAGGGGCCGGAGCCTCCACAGGTGCACGTGAGTAGGCTATCTCAAAGCCTGACCAGGTGCCCACAGTACCCCCATATGCTCCCGATTAAAAGTCAGAATCTCTGTTTTTAGGGGGATCCAGCAGCCCTGACAGCAAAAAAGAAGCCAGGAAACAAAAAGAAATGCCCAATCTGTCTGACCAAATTTCCAGAAGGCTGGTTAAAAGCTTTATGTGCCGCCTGTACGTATAGGGTTGTCGGAGAGGAGCAGACGTCCCTGTTGACTAATATGAGATCAATGATAAGGCAGGAGGTCCAAGCATCCATTTCAGGCTTAAACTCTCCTCGCCTCAGCCAATCAGAAACCCAGAAGGCGCGGAAAAGGCCTAGGGAATCTAGCACTTCTTCAGAGGAAGAGGACTGGGGGGACTCAGAACGGGAAGAAAAAGAGGAACTGATGAGTAGGGGGAAAAAATATCTCTTCTTGTCAGCAGATACAGACGAGTAACTTCAGGCGGTCCAAGACACTATGCAGGTGCAGGACGCGCCAGAGGAGACATCTATTCAGGACGAAATGTTCGGGGGCCTGCAGTCCCAGATCTCCTGAGTGTTTCCAGTCAACAGCCATATCCGATCCATGATTCTGGAAGAATGGCAGGATGCGGAGAAAAGACTTATAATCCCTAGAGACTTCAGGCTTAGATTGCCATATAACCAGGACAATATTAAAACTTGGAATGACGTTCCTAAAATAGATGTACCGGTAGCCAAGGTGGCGAGGAAATCGGCAATCCCGTTTGAGGACTCATCGATTCTAAAAGATCCGATGGATCGAAAGGTGGATGGCCTGTTAAGAAGGACATGGGAAGCTTCGGCGGCCATTATTCGCGCTAATATCGCAGCTACGTCAGTCGCCCAATCCATGCACCTTTGGGTAGATGACTTAGAGCATCACCTAAAAGCCAAGACGTCCAGGGAGGTCATTCTTAAGTCCCTACCATTACTAAAACTTGCTACGGGGTTTATGGCAGATACCTCCGCAGAGTCGTGCGCTTTGCGGCCAGGAGCGATTCGTTGTCAAATGCTGCCAGATGAGCGATCTGACTTAAGACATGGTCTGGGGACACCGACTCAAAAAATAAATTATGCGCCATTCCCTTCTCGGGTGGTTGGATGTTTGGGCCGGTACTAGATGACATATTAGAAAAGGCCTCCAACAGAAAAAAGGGTTTCCCTGAGGAAAAAAAACAGAAAATACCAACCCTTTCGGAGATCCCGACTTGGTCAAGGACCAGACTATAGGGGGAAGGGAAAGACAGGTAGATGGAGCTATCCCAAAGGGGGTAGGGGTAGAGACTCCATCTTCGGTGCAGGAGCAGAGGCCCAGAGAAAATGATGCTATCACAGTGGGGGTCGGATAAGGTGCTTTTTGGGAGGTTGGCCGAAGATGTCTCAGAGCCCTTGGATCCTCCATACAGTCAGCCAGGGTTATACTCTGGAATTCATGAACAGGCCGCCAGAAAGGTTTGTGATCACCAGATCTCAGCACCTTCTGGCCGCATCTATGTGGATGGATGTCCAGGACCTACGCAAGTTAGGAGTAATAGTCCCAGTTCCCCCGGCAGAAAGGAGCAGGGGGCATTATTCAAAACTATTTACAATCAAAAAACCATCTGGAGATTCCAGAACTATCGTAAATCTCAGACCCCTGAATCGGTAAATAAGATACAAAAGATTCAAGATGGAATCGATAAAATCCACTATACCCCTGATAGACAAAGACATGGTAATGTGAACGCTGGACTTAGAGAATGCATATTACCATGTGCTGATCCATCCGGCCTATCAGAGGTATCTGAGATTCGTCTTGACAGATCAGGGGAAAGTTCATCACTTTCAATAGCAAGCCCTTCCCTTCAGATTAGCCTCAGCTCCCAGAATTTTCACAAAATTGATGGTGGAAGCAGGGCCGTATTTGCCACTAGGCACTCAAGGGCACGTGCCTAGGGAGGGACTCTGTGGGGGGGCGGCACATGAGCATGATTTTGAATTTTTTTTTTTAAAGTCCGGGGGTCAGCCCTCCCCTTGCTTCCCTCCCCCCCATCATACTCACCTCCTCCTCCTGCTGCCTGCAGCTCCGATGGTCCAGCTCCGACATTTTCCTGTATGAGCGCGGACCACTGGTGGTACCGCTCATTAAGCTCATGAATATGGATGCCACTCCACTCTCATAGGCGTGGCGTCCATATTCATGACCTTAATGTGCGGGACCACCAGTGGTCCGCGCTCATACAGGAAGATGTCGGCGCTGGACCATCGGAGCTGCAGGCAGCAGGAGGAGGTGAGTATGATAACGGGGGAGGAATGAGCAGGGAGGGCAGTGAACACTGGGGGGACAGTGAACGCTGGGGGGACAGTGAACGCTGGGGCTGGGGGGGACAGTAAACACTGGGGGGACAGTGAGTGCTGGGGCTGGGGCTGGGGGGGACAGTGAACGCTGGGGCTGGGGGGGACAGTGAACGCTGGGGCTGGGGGGGACAGTGAACGCTGGGACTGGGGGGACAGTGAACGATGGGGCTGGGGGGGAAAGTGAACGCTGGGGCTGGGGGGGACAGTGAACCCTGGGGCTGTGGGGGACAGTGAGAGCTGGGTCTGGGGGGGACAGTGAATGCTGGGGCTGGGGGGGACAGTGAACTCTGGGGCTGGGGGGGAAAGTGAACACTGGGGCTGGGGGGACAGTGAACGCAGGGGCAGGGGGGGCAGTGAGCACTGGGGCTTGGGGGTCAGTGAACGCTGGGTCTGGGGTGGACAGTGAATGCTGGGGGGGACAGTAAGCGCTGGGGCTGGGTGGGATAGTGAGCGCTGGGTGGACAGTGAATGCTGGGGGACAGTGAGCGTGGGCTGGGTGGGACAGTGAATGCTGGGCTGGGGGGGACAGTGAGCGCTGGTGGGGACGTGAGCGCTGGGGCTGGGGGGACAGTGAACGCTGGGGCTCGGGGGACAGTGAATGCTGGGGGGACAGTGAGCGCTGGGGCTGGGGAGGACAGTGAACGCTGAGGCTGGGGGGGGCAGTGAGCACTGGGGCTGGGGGGGACAGTGAATGCTGGGGTTGGGGGGACAGTGAACACTGGGACTGGGAGGGACAGTTAACGCTGGGGCTGTGGGGGACAGTGAGCGCTGGTGGGGACAGTGAGCGCTGGGGCTGGGGGGACAGTGAATGCTGGGGGGACAGTGAGCGCTGGGGTGGGAGGACAGTGAACGCTGAGGCTGGGGGGGGCAGTGAGCACTGGGGCTGGGGGGGACAGTGAACGCTGGGGTTGGGGGGACAGTGAACACTGGGACTGGGAGGGAAGTTAACGCTGGGGCTGTGGGGGACAGTGAGCGCTGGTGGGGACAGTGAGCGCTGGGCTCGGGGGACAGTGAATGCTGGGGGGACAGTGAGCGCTGGGGCTGGGGAGGACAGTGAACGCTGAGGCTGGGGGGGGACAGTGAACACTGGGGCTGGGGGGACAGTGAACGCTGGGTTGGGGGCAGTGAACACTGGGACTGGGAGGGACAGTTAAGCTGGGGCTGTGGGGGACAGTGAGCGCTCGGGCTGGGGGGACAGTGAACGCTGGGGCTGGGGGGGACAGTGAACACTGGGGCTGGGGGGACAGTGAACGCTGGGTGGAGGGGACAGTGAAAGCTTGGGCTGGGGGCAGTGAGCGCTGGGGTGGGGGGACAGTGAGCCTGGGGCTGGGGGGGAAGTGAACACTGGGGCTGGGGGGGGCAGTAAGCGCTGTGGGGCAGTGAGCTCTGTGGGGGCAGTGAGTGCTGTGGGGCAGTGAGCGCTGTGGGGGCAGTGAGCGCTGTGGGGGCAGTGAGCGCTGTGGGGGCAATGAGCGCTGTGGGGCAGTGAGCACTGTGGGGCAGTGAGCTCTGTGGGGGCAGTGAGCACTGGGGGCAGTGAGCGCTGTGGGGGCAGTGAGCGCTGCTGAGGCATGTGAGCGCTGTGGGGCAGTGAGCGCTGTGGGGCATGAGCCTGTGGGGCAGTGAGCCTGTGGGGCAGTGAGCGCTGTGGGGCAGTGAGGCGCTGTGGGGGCAGTGAGCGCTGTGGAGCAGTGAGCGCTGTGGCAGTGAGCGCTGTGGGAGCAGTGAGCGCTGTGGGGACAGTGAGCGCTGTGGGGGCAGTGAGCGCTGTGGGGCAGTGAGCGCTGTGGGGGCAGCTTGAGCGCTGTGGGGCAGTGAGCTCTGTGGGGGGAGTGAGCGCTGTGGGGGCAGTGAGCGCTGTGGGGACAGTGAGCGCTGTGGGGTAGTGAGCGCTGTGGGGGCAGTGAGCACTGTGGGAGCAGTGAGCGCTGTGGGGCAGTGAACGCTGTGGGGGCAGTGAGCGCTGTGGGGCAGTGAGCGCTGGGGGGCAGTGAGCGCTGTGGGGGCAGTGAGCGCTGTGAGGGGAAGTGAGCGCTGGCAGGCAGTGAGCGCTGTGGGGGCATGAGCGCAGGGGGCAGTGAGCGCTGTGGGGCAGTGGGCGCTGTGGGGGCAGTGAGCGCTGGGGGAGCAGTGAGCGCTGTGGGGGGCAGTGAGCGGTGGGGCAGTGAGCGCTGGGGGGCAAGTGAGCCTGTGGGGAATGAGCACTGGGTGGGGAATGAGCACTGGGGGTTGGGGAATGAGCGTTGGAGTGGGAATGAGTGCTGGGGTGGGGAATGAGCGCTGGAGTGGAGAAGAGCCTGGGAATGCGCTGGGGGGAATGAGCGCTGAGGTGGGGAATGAGCGCTGAGGTGGGGAATGAGCGCTGGGGAATGAGACTGGTGGAGAATGAGGCTGGGTGGGAATGAGCGCTGGGGGGAATGAGCGCTGGTGGGGAATGAGCGCTGAGGTGGGGAATGAGCGCTCGGGGGGAATAAGCGCTCGGGGGAATGAGCCTGGGAATGAGCGTGAGGTGGGGAATGAGCGCTGGGTGGGGAATGAGCCTGGGGGTTGGGGAATGAGAACTGGGGTGGAGAATGAGTGCTGGGGTGGGGAATGAGCGCTGGGGGTGGGGAATGAGCGCTGGGGTGGAGAATGAGCGCTGTGGGAATGAGCGCTGAGGTGGGGAATGAGCGCTGAGGTGGGGAATGAGCACTGGGGTAATGAGCGCTGAGGTGGGGAATGAGCGCTGAGGTGAATGAGCGCTGGGGGGAATGAGCGCTGAGGTGGGGAATGAGCGCTGGGGTGGGGAATGAGCACTGGGGGGTGGGGAATGAGCGCTGGGGGGTGGGGAATGAGCGCTGGGGTGGAGAATGAGCGCTGGTGGGGAATGAGCGCTGAGGTGGGGAATGAGTGCTGAGGTGGGGAATGAGCGCTGGGGGAATGAGCGCTGAGGTGGGGAATGAGCGCTGAGGCGGGAATGAGCGTGAGGTGGAGAATGAGCACTGGGGGGAATGAGTGCTGAGGTGGGGAATGAGCGCTGAGGTGGGGAATGAGCGCTCGGGGGAATAAGCGCTCGGGGGAATGAGCGCTCGGGGGAATGAGCGCTGAGGTCGGGAATGAGCTCTCGGGAGGAATGAGCGCTGGACTAATGTACAAGAGGCGGTTGGACAGAAATGACATCACAAACCTTTTTTTTTGTTAAATAACATCTTTATTTACCTTACAAAAAGGCATACAAATCCGCATGTAAAAACGCATAAAATACGCACCTGCGTTTTCTGCCAAGAGATGCGGATTATGTACGGAAACTTCTGCAGACAAATCTGCAACGTGTGCACATACCCTAAGGTTATGTTTCCACGTTCAGGAAATGCTGCAGAGAGGACACAGCTCCGTCCAAAGCTTTGCCGGCTTTTGTACGAGCGGTGATTCCACATGTGTTCATTGAACCGTGTGGAATCACCGCATCCTATACATAGGACGGTGTTATTTATCTTGCGTAGACTGAGCTTCTCCGCGAGATAAATAGACATGCTGCAGTCTAGAAAGACGCGCCTCATGTGCATATACGCAGGTCTGCCACCTGCGTCTTTGTATGCATAGTGGATATGGGATTTCATAAAATCCCCTCCACTATGGTGTAACATTTGGACGCTGCGGATTGGACTCTGCGGCTGTTCTCAGCGTCCAACCCGCAGTGTTTCCTGAACGTGGAAACGTACCCTAAATATATCTCTGCCGCTGGACATTATACAGTATAGATTTGCTTGGACTGTACATTATTATAAATCTACTACCTGAGCATTAAATATTATAGATCACCCTGGACATTATATATAATAGATTGTACATCATATATTACAGATAATTCTGGACATTTTATACTATAGGTCTCCTTGTACATTATATATTATAGATCTATAATAAATAATATCCCGGGTAGTGTTGAGCGATAGTGCTCGATATCTAAAAATATCGTATCGAAATTGTATCGCCGATAGCACTAAATATCGTCGATATCCGATTTCGATACCGGAAGTCCCATGTAAGTCTATGGGAACAAAATATCGCAACAAAAAAAACCCTTTCTTTCGTTGTAAACACAAAATATACACACATAGAATACATATATATATATATATACATGTCATTGTGACATGTATATATATACATATATTTATAGTTTATACACTTCTACATAGTAAAATAGACTCTGATTCAATTGCCGGGTAAAGCCGTGACATACCCCATAGAAGTAGACGGGCTCGGTGCCGAGTACCCCAAAAACCTCTGGCTCTGTGCGACTCAACTTGGGCGTCACGAACAGGATTCTGTAGCTCGCTATAAGCGAGTCCTGTGTGCCTGAATTGAACTGGTTTTGTGCTTGAGAATTGCTAAAATCATCAGAGAATGTATTTGCCATTTTTTCGCCATATCTGCGTCACGACGAGGCACTGGTGAAGAAGAAGGGCGTGCTCTTCATGGGTGTACACACTCACTCAGTGACGCGAAAACGATGGCTCTAAATGGTACTGCAATGTAAGATCGTGCCCCACAGCTCTTCAGTTCCGCCTCCTCATCCTCCTCAGTGGGCGGAAACTAACACGAAGGTCCCGCCTCCCTACAAAAGAGGGGCCCTCTCCAGATGCTAATGACACATGTGACTTGGCAGAGATGGCTAATGGACACGAGCAGAAGTGTGAAGGGATGGAGCAGTCAGAGCTCTCCCCCCACGGAAGCGACCCGATCGCCACGGAACCACCGTTGGGCACCCGGCCTGGAAACCCTCCTACGCTGCAAGAAGCGGAGGATACCCTAAGAGGCCTGGCCCGGCACCGGGAGGAGGTCGCCAGGATGGAAGCCAGCTGGCGTGCCCTAAAAATAAAATTGGAGCGGCGCCAATCCCTCTTACCTGAAGTGTCTGTACCGGAAGGTGAGGCACCCGTTCTAGTAGAGGAGTCCGTGCGGGCATCCAGCCCTTGCAATGTGATCCGGTTGACGTTGTCGCAGTGGAGGCACCCGTTCCTGCAAAAACCTCTGCACCGGCAGCACCCCACATCCCGCTGTCTGCCCCCGTCGCTGAGACAGAAGAAGCGACACCCGTCCTCATGGAGGAGGCCGCGCAGGCACCAGAGGTCTACCTGCCTGTACCGGAGCCCCGACTGTCATCTGTTCCAGAGCCGGTTGCTTCCTCCGCAGGTGAGCGCCGCCAGGACTGGGGGGCGCCAGGAGAGCTGCCGCAAACCGGACACTGTAAGCTGGCATTTGATGGTGGAGACATGGAGCAGCTGGTGGAGAATTACAACCGGCGTCAGGAGGAAGAGTGGAGACGTTGGGAGCGGGAAGCAGAGCGACAAAGGGAGCAGCGAGAATCCCAAAAACTTCGCCAACGTCAGCTGGAGAAGGACCGGGCAGATAAGGACCGGATGAGAAAGGATAAAGGAACCCTGAGGGAGCCGCAGCGTAAGGGTGCAGTACGGAGCTTTAAATTGAAAGGTGGTTGGGGCTTCATCCAGGAGCCTGGACTTTATTTAGAAGTCTTTGTGACCCGGCGGGACGTGGAGGCTCACCTCCCAAAAGGACACCCGGGGAGGGACCTGTTGCCAGGAGACTTGGTGACTTACACCCGACACTGGGGTTACAATGGATGGTACGCCCTAAATGTTACCAGGTGCGACCCCTACTCCCCAGAGTGTCAGGAACCTGTGAGACCCTCGGAGCCTTCAGCCTCCCACATCCAGGCCTCTGCAAAAGTGCCCACCCCACGCCGTAAATCTCCCCAGCCTCCCTCAGTGGTCTCCTCAGCAGCCCCAGCTATGGACATGATAAGTATAGCTGGCCCGTACCCGGCGCCTGTTAGGCCCCCTGGGGTTCGTTCAGTCCGGGACATAGGGCTCCAGACCCGGAGGGAGATGAAAGAGGTGGCCACACAGACCCAGATAGCGGGTCACGACTTGACTGTACAGGCCACACGACGTCATCAGGTCCTGGTGGTCCTTGGTGCCTCGGATGTTTGGCAAGCATCAGAAGAGTACCAGGTGGTACCTGGAACACCCCTGCCAAAGAATTATAAATAACCCGGACAGGGTCCCTGTATGTAAATAGTTAAATTGTTTATGTACCCGGACGGGTGAATGTTCATAAAAAAGTTTTTTAATTTAATAAAAAAAAAAAAAACACAGTTTTCATTACTTTTATTACAGTCTCATCCTGCGACGCCATCGATCTCCTGTAAAAAAATGGAAAAAAAAAAAAAAGTATACCACCTGACCAACGCAGTCCATAGTAACGAGTGTCCCACGACGATCCAGCTCTGCTACATCAGAATGACAGGCAGAGCCTGTCATCCCGGCGCAGCACAGCTGATTACCTGCTTCCCCGGCGGTGACGTCATCGGACTGACTGCTTTACGGCCGGGATTACCCAGCAGTCACTGCAGTTATCGCGAAAAACTGCATGTGACCGCCAGGGAGAAGATAATGGCGGCCATCAAGCAGTCCAGGACGTGACCGCCGGAGATCTTCTGCCAGGTAAGTGCCGCTGACTCCTGACAGACCCGACCGACGGACACTCACAGTGACAGTGACAAATCCGATTCCGGTATTCGATAAGACGAAAATATCTAAACGAATTATCGAAAGGCCGATAGAGCTAATATCGGCCGATAGCCGATATTTGCATTATCGTATCGCTCAACACTAATCCCGGGAGATCTATAAGATGAATTGTCCAGATTTATATGTAAGTATCTGTTTACACCCAGACATATGAATAAGGCCTTAGTCAGAGATGGCAGTAATAGAATAATACAATCCATCTAGTAATCCTCCAATGTTTGCTGGACATGGTGTGTGGATAGTTTCTAGTTCAGTTAGTACACAGACACCAGACTTCTTGCTGTTAACCAGTTAATGTTTTCTTGTCCACCACACTGCAGTGTCAAAAGAGGGAGACAGGCAGCAACATCACATCAGAGAGCGCTTGACCTCGAAACAGAAAATCCTCAGATCCTTTTATTGTAACCTAATATTAAGAATAATATTTATGCATTGATATTGCGCTATTAACTCCACAGCACTTTACATACATCATCAACATTGTCCCCATTGGGGCTCACAATCTAAACATCCTATTTGTATGTCTTTTGAGTGTGGTAGGAAACCACTGTCTTTGAAAGAGCTACATGGGCATACACATAGATTCGGCCTCATTCATTCCCTATGGGACTTGCCAACATGTTCGGCACTTGCAATGAGACAAAAAAAACACTGCTAGTAGCGTTTTTTTTCTGTTGCAGCAAGTATCAGATTTGCGGGATCGCGTCAAAGCCGCAAGTGTCGCACATGTCTGCAAGTCGCATAGGGAATGAATGAGGCCGAATGCAGTGTTGCCATAAGTGATCCGTTACGTGGCAGATGCGGAAAAACTTCCGCATCTGCCTCGAATGGCAAAAATCGCTGATGTGCAAGTAGCCTAAGTCACTGCCGACAGTGTCTGCATTAGTCATACTCACCAATGGGGGAGGCAGAACGAAAAGTGCCTAGGGCAGCAGAAACTCTAAATACGGCCCTGGGTGGAAGTAGTGGCATGATTGAAAAAGCAAGAAATAACCATAGTCCCGTGTTTAGACGATTTCCTGGTGGCAGCAGGGTCCGAGGTACAGCTCAGGGCCATTGTCACACCACAATCTCCGTACTTCAGGAGCTGGGGAAGATAATAAATTGGAGGAAGTCGAACTTAGTTCCACAGAGCCGTGTGAGATTTTTAGGAGTCATACTAGACTCCCATATCAGAGCTTCCTTTCTACCGGACGAGAAACAGGTGTTACGGGGGACATTCGCTGGTTCAAGAAGAAGGCTTGTTCCATCAGAGAGGCAATGGCGGTCCTGGGCCGGATGACAGCATGCATTTCCTGCGTGAGATGGAAAAGTACACGGAAATTACAACAGCAGATCCTACGGTCCTGGGACAGAAGACAGTGTACCCTGGACAAGAAGATTACACTATCCATGGCAGTGAGGAAATCTCTTGGATGGTGGAGCGTTCCGAAGAACCTCAGAGTAGGAGTTTTCAAAAGCAATTAGCAGGCTGAAACCCTTAGTAAAAAATCCAGCCCCACCATGGATCCTTAACTTAGTCTTGGATGTCCTATGCAGAACCCCATACCTTCTGTCACAGGAAATACAGATAGCAAAGCTCTCAATGAAAACGGCCTTTTTGGTCGCAATAACTTCGACAAAAAGGTTAGGGGAATTACAGGCGTTATCTATTTAGGACCCGTACCTGCAGACCTTTGAGGATAGATTAATCCTAAGACTTGACCCCGCTTTCCTTCCCAAATAGTGTCGCGTACAAACATGGATCAGGAGGTAGTCCTACCCTCCTTCTGCCAGCATCCTAGGAATCCTAGGGAGCAAGCTTTTCAAACTTAGACGTGAGAGATACTGTGCTAAAATATTTAAAAGCAAACGAGGGTTGGAGGAGCAATAAGAACTTGTTCGTTCAGTATGGAGGTCCTAATAGAGGCAAGAAAGCTACCATTGGTAGATGGATAAAAACTATGATAGCCCTAGCCTATAACTCAGAAGGGAAAGATCCCCCCGGCATCCTTAGAGACCATTCCACATGCGCTATGGCCACATCATGGGCGCAGAGGAGGGGCCTCAACAGAGCAGATTTGCAGGGCAGCAACACGGGCTAGCGTCAGCACCTTCGCAAAGCATTACAAATTAGACGTCAGCTTGGAACAATTAGCTTTTGGTAGGAAAGTGTTGCACGCTGTAGTCCCGCCCTAGTGTTACCATTCTCTGGTATTTCTCCATGGTGCTGTCAGGTGGTGAACTGGAAAACTGTAATTAGACTTACCGGTATTTGTATTTCCAGGAATCCATCCTGACAGCACTGCTAGTTCCCTCCCTACTGCAAAATCATTTAGTTGATACCATTGTGAAGTAACATGTGTATGGAATTTGTTAATAAATTTGTGTTTGCATCCATCCAGATGTGGTACTTTGGAAAATCACTGAAAGGGTGGGGAGGGTCGTTTTAACCGCTCGTTGTTCCTGTACCACTGAGGATAAGAAGGACGTCCACCATGGTGCTGTCAGGATGGATTCCTGGAAATACAATTACTGGTAGGTCTAATTACCGTTTTTACATGACCACAATTGAGGGACTAAGGGCTGACTGCTGTGCTGAGAGAGGGTGGAGTAGGGTGAACAGGACAAACTGCTTGACTATGAGTAAGGTGCAGGCAGAGATGTTATGGTGGATTGAGAAAGATGTGGTGTGCTCAGTGAAACTGTAGAGTGTTATGTTTCGGTAGCTGAGGAGAAATTGCAAAAAATAGCAAAAGCAGTAATACACCAGAGAGGCTGGAACCTATTGGATTGCAGTAACCTAAACTAACCGCCACACTAGAAGTAGCCGTGGAGCGAACCTACGTTGATCCTAGACACCTCGTCACAGCCGGAGAGATAACTACACCTAAAGGCAGAAAGATGAAAACTATCTGCCCCGGAGCAGAGTCCCCAAAGAAATAGGAAGCCCCCAAACATGTAATGGCGGTTAGACAAGAAGAAAACACGGACACAGACAGAAAATAGAATGAACAAACGCTGGGGCCCAATCTGTCTAGATAGAAAAGTATAGAAAAGAATTCTGACTGCAATCCAACAAAACTCTGACAAAAACACCAACACTTCTGATTAACAAAAAACCTGAGATCACACGATCTCAACCACCTAAATCAGATCCCTGGTGTAACAAACTCAGCAAACAAAAAGTGACAAAGGAACAAAGCAAAAGTGCAAACACAGACTGAGCACAATTGCAGCGCCAGACCCCCCAAAAGGGGACAGGCTGCAGTCCACTGCAAGCAGCAAACCAGCAGTGAAAATCAAACAGAGGAAAAGAAAACAGCAAACACTTATCTGAATGAGAGCAGGTAAGCGAACTGTGCTCCAAGCAAGACCAGGAGGAACAATTGATTACCTGCAAGGCTGCTGGGAGTTCAGATCACTTATATCAGACCATTCGGATCCAGCTGAAAGCCATTCTGCAATTAGTTCATTACCCTCAGCAACCACCGGAGGGAGCCCCAGCTCCGAAGTCACCACCAGCGTATTCACAACAGTACCCCCCCTTTGAGGAGTGGTCACCGAACCCTCACCTGCGCAACCAGGCCGATCAGGATGAGCTCGATGATAGGCACGGATCAGTCTCCCAGCATGAATGTCCGAAGCAAACACCCAAGAATTGTCCTCCTGACCATAGCCTCTCCACTTAACCAAATACTGGAGTCTCCGCCTAGCAAAACGAGAATCCAATATTTTCTCAACCACATACTCCAAATTGCCCTCAACCAAAACAGGGTCGGGAGGCGCAGCCATAGGAACCACTGGCTCGACAAACCTCTTCAATAAGGACTTGTGGAACACGTTATGGATCTTAAATGTCGCTGGAAGAAGCAAACGGAAGGAAACAGGATTAATAATCTCCACGATCTTATAAGTCCCAATGAACCTTGGCTTAAATTTTGGAGATGCAACCTTCATAGGAATATTCCTTGAGGACAAGCAAACCAAATCCCCCACTTTAAAATGAGGACCATCAGTCATATGCCTGGTTGGCAAACCGCTGGGCCTTCTGAGAGAGAGACAATCTCTCCACCACCTGGTCCCAAATCTGCTGCATACGCTCCACAATAGAGTCAACCCCCGGACAGACAGAAGCCTCCGCCTGTCCTGAAGAAAATCGAGAGTGAAACCCAGAATTGCAGAAAAATGGAGACATCAATGTGGCAGAGCTAGCTCTATTATTAAGAGCAAACTCAGCCAAGGGCAAAAAAGAGACCCAGTCATCTTGATCAGCAGACACAAAACATCTCAAGTAAGTCTCCAAGGTCAGGTTTGTTCTCTCGGTTTGTCCATTGGTCTGAGGGTGAAATGCAGAGGAGAAAGACAACTGAACACCAAGTTTAGAACAAAATGTCCTCCAAAATCTGGAAACAAACTGGACTCCTCTGTCAGACACAATATTCTCCGGAATGCCATGTAACCAAACCACGTGCTGAATAAACAAAGGCACCAATTCGGAGGAGTAAGGCAACTTAGGTAATGGCACAAGATGTATCATCTTGGAAAACCTATCACAAACTACCCAGATAACGGTCATTCTCTGAGAGACAGGAAGGTCGGAAATAAAATCCATAGAAATATGGGTCCATGGCCTCTTGGGTACAGATAATGGCATTAACAAACCACTAGAACGAGAGCAAGGCTTGAAACGAGAGTAAGTCCCACAGGACTGCACAAAGTCCCTGACGTCACGAGACAAAGTAGGCCACCAAAAGGAGTGACTCACTAAGTCTCTGGTACCAAAAATCCTGGGATGACCAGCCAACGCGGAACAATGAATCTCAGACATCACACTCTTTTTCCACTGGTCTGGGACAAACAATTTCCCAACAGGGCAGCGCTCAGGTTTATCCTCCTGACACCCCTCCAGAGCCAGTCTCAAATTGGGCGAGATGGCGGAAAGAACTACACCCTCTTTCAAAATAACAGCAGGATCAGATAACTCAGGAGAATCCGCAAAGAAACTCCTTGAGAGGGCATCCGCCTTGACATTCTTAGTGCCCGGAAGAAAAGAAACTACAAAATAAAAACATGTGAAAAACAAGGCCCACCTGGCCTGTCTAGGATTAAGTCGTTTGGCAGATTCGAGATAAACCAGGTTCTTATGGTCCGTGAGGACCACCACCTGATGTGTGGCTCCTTCCAGCCAATGTCTCCACTCTTCAAAGGTCCACTTCATTACCAATAACTCCCGATTACCCACGTCATAATTATGTTCAGTTGGAGAAAATTTTCAAGAGAAAAAGGCACAAGAGTTACTCTTAGAGGTCTCTGGATCCCTTTGGGACAAAACGGCACCTGCCCCAATCTCAGAGGCATCAACCTCCACCTGAAACGGTACAGAAACATCAGGCTGCCGTAGAACAGGAGCAGAAATGAATCTCTGCTTAAATTCCTGAAACGCAGAAACTGCCTCAGGAGGCCAATTCACCAAATCGGAACCCTTTTTGGTCAAATTAGTCAATGGTTTAACAATACCGGAGAAATTACCAATAAATTTACAATAAAAATTGGCAAAACCCAAAAATCTCTGAAGAGCCTTCAATGAAGTAGGTTGAACCCAATCACAGATGGCCTGAACCTTGACCGGGTCCATTTCAATAACAGACGGAGACAAAATGAATCCCAGAAATGAGACCTTCTGTACGCCAAAAAGACACTTTGATCCCTTCACATACAGTGCATTCTCTCTCAAAATCTGGAACACAGTCCGAACATGTTTCACATGAGAGTCCCAGTCATTGGAAAAAATCAAGATATCATCCAAATAAACAAACAGAAATTTATCCACAAAATCCCTGAAAATATCATTCATGAAGGACTGGAAGATGGAAGGGGCATTAGTAAGCCCAAAAGGCATCACTAGGTACTCAAAATGCCCCTCTGTGGTATTAAACGCCATCTTCCATTCATCCCCGTGCTTAATGCGAGTGAGGTTATATGCCCCCCCTGAGGTCAAGCTTGGTAAACCAACTAGCACTTTTCACTCTGGAAAATAGGTCAGAAATCAAAGGTAACGGATATTGATATTTAACAGTGATCTTATTCAGGAGGTGATAATCAATACACGGCCTTAATGAACCATCTTTTTTGGCCACAAAGAAAAAACCAGCGCCCAAGGGTGAAGAGTAGAGTTGAGCGATACTTTCCGATATCCAAAAGTATCGGATCGGAATGGTATCGCCGATACACAAGAAATATCGGCGATACCCGATACCGATACCGGAAATTCAATGTAAGTCTATGGGAAAAAAATATCGGAATTAAAAAAAGCCCATTCTTGCCTTGTTGGTTAATTGTACATGAAGGAAAACAACAAAGAGTAATGTAGAATGTATTGGGGGAGGTTGAGGAGACATTAAAGGCATAGATATTTAACCCAATCAAATGGAATAGCATTAATATTTTTTTTTTAAAGATGTTCGCATTGACTAACAAATTGACAATGTTGTTAACCTTTTTTCTATTTTGGCAAATATGTATGCTCTTCACCTTTTTAACTTTTGCCACACTTTCTCCTTCATAATCTTCAGCAGCATCATCTTTTTCATCAAATTATTCTTCATCTTCACCTTCTTTATCTTCTTCTTAAACTTATTGCTATTCATCTTTTTGTTAACATTACTCATATTGTTCTTATTAAACTATTATTCTTCTTCATATTCTACTTCATCTTCATCATATTCTTATTTGTGACAGAGATTCCTGTACTTGTAATCTGTAAAAGTATGAATTTTTCATCCTTGCGTTCTTGCTGTCACAAAAGATTTAAATTACAACAGTATTTGTCCGTGTTCAGTTTAGCCTGCAGCAGCAGGCATTTTCCAGGGGCACCACGAGGAGGAACGGACTCACCCCCATACACTGCTTAGTCTTCTTCTGCTTATAATTTAGAGCATATATTTTGCTCTTCATTTTGGTCTTATACTTCATGTTCTTATGCTTTTCATCTTCTGCTTATTGTTCTTCTGTCTCTTGTTCTGTATCTTGTAGTTTGTCTTAACCTTCTTTGTCCTGTTGGTGATCTTCTTCTGGGTAATCTTTTATTTCTTCTTTGTGATGGTGTTCAGGCTGGTTGGCTTCATGCTCGTCGTCCTTGTGGTCGTCATCTTCTTCGGGGTGGTCATCAGGGTCGTCGTCTTCATTGTTGGAGATCCATAGTGATTACCCAACAAAACATTTAAAAATATTCAATTTGTAAATGTAGCTGAAGGTACAAGAAGGCTGACTAACTTCCAAGAACCAGCTGACGTTACTGGAACCCGGACGGGTATCAGATGGTACAAGAGACAATGGAAGTAACGAGGACCAGCTGACTGTGCTGGAACCCGGAGGGGCAGCAGAAGGAAAAGAGCCAATGGCACAACCGAGGACCAGCTGACGTTACTGGGACACGGTTACTAAGCAGGAGGTACCTGTGCTCCAAAGCACTACCAAGGACCAGCAGACGTTGCTGGAACTCGGATACCGAGATGGAGGCACCTAGGCCAAAGGCACTGCGGAGAACCAGTTGACGGTACTGGAACCCGGACGGGTAGCAGAAGGCACCCATGAAAATGTAATTTGACAGGCCGCAAGCCGTCCGCAGTTACCGACTCACACAGTCCTACAGTCGGTGCTTGTCTTATTGTCACAACGGAAACAGCCTTTATTTACTTATCACACAGCACACATAGGAATCACCTAAACTGCAGGCAGCATACAGTCGGCTAACCCGAAAGCAACACGACAGGACAACTTATTGTAGGCTAATTGACGTTGACACTGCCAGGAAACAGCTGTCGTGCTGTAACCAGGCTAGGCAGGAGTCAGTACCCCTGCCAATTACTTCCGAGCAACAACTGTCGGTGTTGGAGCCCAGGGATGAGAAGAGAACAGGGTGGAGGCAGCAGGACTTTTTGCCGTACACACAGCAGGGGAACAGCTGACATTACTGAACCCCAGTAACACAGGAGCAAGTGTTGACTGTGCTAACAGCACTTCCGAGCAACAACTGGCGGTGTTGGAGCACAGGGTCAAGGAGGGTGTAGGCAGAGGCCTAGTATGACAACTTCATGGACACAGGATAAAAATAGATGGAAGCAGGCTAAAGCTGACTTTGACCTATGGGTAGATCGACGCGAGAGAACCATTAATTTGAATTATAGAGCTGATCTATATCGTTATGGTAGCAAATCAGGGATACTATTAGCACGACTAGCGAAAGCAAATCACATTCCTCAACATATTACAGCGTTAATGAGTAAACATGGGATCATGATGAACGATCATGGTGATATTGAGGAAAGCCTTATATTTTAACATGATCGGAGAAATGAATGTAAAGGTGGCGAGATTTTGAAAAAATACACGCCACAGAAGGGTGACGAGTGAAATAGTTTAATCAGGATCACAGCAAAGTTAGAGAAGGAAGATGACGGGAGGAATCCTACAAGTTAGGGGTTTCCTTACAATTATTAACGAGTTTCGGTTTTTTGTTCTCTTGTTACTTTGACTTTTAGAATGTTTATTTTATGACCATATCGGCTGCGACCGAGATGTGTACCGCCTTATGTGGCCTTTTTGTTTTTGAAAATCCAAATAAAAAGGAACTTTAAAAAAAAAAAAAAAATTCCCTCTTCAACAATCTACAAGACAAACAAGCATCATGGGTGACGCTGCCTTTATTGAGGTACAGTATTAGATCGACATTGTCCATGAGTAACTATGCACTGTGATAGCTATATAGCATTATTAATTTAAATCTGTTGTGGTTGTTTCAACAGCACTTGCAGGTCTAACTACCTATTGTTTGTATGCATGATGCACTTTCTAGATGTAATAATTTATTATTGCACATTATTACCAGGTTTACATGATGGCCATTTCATATATGGTGTGTGAAGTTACAGTTGTCCTCAGTCTGTGTATTTTATTATGTCTGTCATTAATAAAACTCGTGAGGATGATGATGATGATGATGTTTATGATTCGTACATCCATTGACTGCATTATCTTACAGGTACAGATAACGTTCCTTAAGAAGCATTAATTGATAATTATGAAATGTATTTTTATGCATTAATTTAAAAAAGTAAACACTATGTTTTATTTTTTGTTACCATTTCTACTAGCCATGCGCAGATATGCGCTGTGATGCCAAATTAATATTTGTCCATATTTCTTATTAAAATTTTTCATTTTAGCCCTTGAAAACTTCAATCTTTCCTGTTTTAAGCATAACAATCAGGGTGACGGCTCTTCCCTATTTGGAGCATGTTCGACATGGGTTTTTCTGTGCATGTGTAGGGAACAGGAGACTTCTTGCCGCTGTGGTACACCAAAGGGGATCTTGCTGGATGTGAGATATATTTCTTCTAGCAGACTGAAGTTTGCTCAGGATTTTCCATGATCACAAGGACCTGTGATAAGGTCATAGTCACGTGATCTGGTCATCTGATGTGTACCTCACCTGAGGGTGTGGAAGTAGGCCTATAAAACAAGGAGCTGTTGTAGTTGGTGTGTGGAAGGAAGGAGTTTGGCTGGAGTCAGCCTGGAAGATTGTTTTGTTCTGTGTGCCAGTGTGCACCAGGAAGCGAGTACCAGACCACCCGGAATGGGACTTGGCGGTCTCTGCTGACCTGCAGCCGCTTAGTTAAGCCCGTCCCAAGCAAGAGTGAGTCTGGCACCAGTGGTTCTCCAAACTGGGGTGATTTATGTTCTGTTTTTATTTTGTTATCTGGACTTTTTGTTGAACTCATGATTAAAACCACTGAAATTTGAAGTAAAAGGCGGTGTGTTTGCCTCATTACTGCGGCCCAGCCCTGCCTACCAGAGCAATTGGTGGCTTCAATGCGGGCAACGCAGTGAGGTCAGGCTGTTTTTTCCTGCATGACAGTAAATGTCCTAGGTAAATAAAGTGACGCAAAACCCGGTGGATAACTGTCCCAAGATGGAGAACACAGTAAAAATGCTGGAGGAGGCCATGCGGCAGCAACAGCAGGCTATGCAGCAGCAGCAGCAGGCTATACAGCAGCAGGCTATGGAGCAGCAGCAGGCTATACAGCAGCAGGCTATGGAGCAGCAGCAGGCTATACAGCAGCAGGCTATGGAGCAGCAGCAGATATTTAATCGACAGCAACAGGAAACCAATAGTCTAGTGATGCAGCACATCACAGCGCCGCAGACAGCAGGAGCTGCTCGGGGATGGCAGGATGTCCGGAAAGCGGTGAGTACAGCGATCCGAAAGATGGAGCAATCAGATGACGTCGAGGTGTACCTGGAGATGTTTGAAGGCGTGGCTAAAAGGGACAGACTGCCCCGGTACCAGTGGGCCGAGATCGTGGCTCTGTTTTTTTAATTCAGGACCCGCAAAAACCTCTAGGGACCTACCCCCCGAGCAACAGGAGGACTATGAGAGCGTCAAGGGTGAGATACTTGCACGTCTTGGGGTAAATGTTTTGGTCCGGGCACAGCGGGTACACCAGTGGAACTTTTCCCCTTCCGAGCCAGCTCGGTCACAGTATTATGACTTGATACACCTGATAGAAAAGTGGTTGCAGCCGGAGGTGTTGTCACCCCGTGCTATGCTGGATCGTATAGTGACTGATAAATTCTTGAGAAATTTGCCACACACCCTTCAAACATGGCTTGGACAGGCAGCCCCTACTGATGGTCTCCAAATGGTAGACCTCATTGAAAGATATGGGGCTACCAAGGAGATACAGGGAGAGACTACCCGGAAGGTACCAAGTAAATTCCACAAACCTTCACCCACAGCTCGTCGAGCAGAGACTCGGAGGGCCGCCCAGGACGGGTCGGGGAACGAAAGGGGCTCCATAATCTGTTGGCGGTGCCAACAACCAGGACATGTGAGAGCTGTTTGCCCCCACCTGACAGAGCCCATGGACAACAACTTTGGCTACTATCAGTCTCACTATGCAGAACACATGTGTGCAGTGGTCAAACCATAGGGACCCAATATGAACCATTTGTGTAAAGTGCAGGTGGAGGGTAACCCTGCTGTGGCTCTAGTGGACTCAGGGAGTCTCGTGAGTGACCCTAATACGAGCCAGCCACGTCCAAATCAGCGAGTATACTACTGTGAAAATGGGTGTGTTGTGTATACATGGTGACTTAAAACATTATCCTACCACCCTGGTGATGATAAACACGCCAGCGGGGAGGAGGTGACACGAGGTGGGGGTGGTGGTTAATTAGCATTAATAATTGGGAGAGATTTTCCGTTATTTTCTGTGCTTTGGCCTGTAATTACCCCTCCCACAGAACAGTCATCGGCACCAGTGGCAAACAGGTTGCATTCTCCAGAAATCGGGCATGAACCTGGTGGCCCAGAGGAAGATGTACTGGCGGTAGGAGTACCTTTGCCTTCGGTGGAGGAGGAAAACCCCTCTCCTATAGAAGTGTTAGGTGGGGAGATGTAAGATTTGCCACCGGGACCAGAATTGTCATACTTAAATGTGGCAGGTGACAATTTTGGTACGGCGCAACTACGGGACCCTACGTTGACTCCAGCCCGGGAAAATGTACTGGTTGTCAATGGGGAACCCCAACACCCCAGGGCAGCTAAACTATTTCCCCGATTTGAGCTGAACCAAGATTTGCTGTATGGGGTTGAAAAAATACATGGGGAAATTGTCGAGCAATTGCTGGTACCGCAGTCATATCGGAGGTTGGTAATGGACTTAGCGCATGCGCATGTACTAGGGGGTCATTTGGGACCAAAGAAAACCCTAGACAGAATTCTACAACGGTTTTACTGGCTATGGGTCTATGAAGAAGTTAAACGGTATTGTTACTCTTGTCCCGTGTGCTAGGTAACCAGTCCGCAGCCTCATTTTCAGAGTCCCTTGGTGCCATTACTAATTATAGAGGTACCGTTTGAGAGAATAGCTTATGGATCTGGTGTGGATGGTTAATAAATCAGCAAGGGGTCATCAACACATCCTCTTAGTTCTAGATTACGCTACCAGGTATCCTGAGGCTATTCCCTGCGACACACCTCGGCAAAACTGATCACAAAAGAACTCATGGGTATGTTCGCTCGGGTGGGAATCCCTCAAGAAATCTTAACAGATCAGGTGACCCCCTTTATGTCAAAAATCATGAAGGAACTCTGCCACGTGTTAAACAGTTGCGCACATCGATCTATCATCCCCAAACAGACGGTTTAGTAGAAAGGTTCAATAAAACCCTGAAGAATATGTTGAAAAAAAAAGTCTCTAAAGATGCTAAGGACTGGGATCTCTTGTTGCCATACCTGATGTTTGCAGTGCGGGAGGTGCCCCAGGCATCTACGGGGTTCTCGCCCTTTGAACTATTATATGGCAGACATCCCCGTGGCTTACTCGATATAGCTAAAGAGGCCTGGAAAAACCATACAACTCCCCACAAAAGTGTGATAGAACATGTGGCCAAAATGCAAGAGAGAATGGAGACAGTCCTGCCATTAGTCCGAGAACATATGGAATCAGCACAAAGGTCACAGAGGCAGGTCTATAACCGGGAGGCACGGGTAAGGTCCTTTAACCCTGGGGATCGGGTGTTGGTACTTGTGCCTACAGTGGATAGTAAGTTCCTTGCAAGGTGGCAGGGACCCTACGACATTATAGAGAAGGTGGGACCAGTAAACTATAAAGTACACCAACCAGGGCGGAGAAAGCCAGAACACGTATACCATGTGAATCTGCTCAAACCATGGAAAGACAGAGACCCGCTTGGTGAGGATTGTCCACGGCCTGCATTTCCAGTACAGATGGCTTCCTTGCCTCAGGAGAAGGCAAGAGAAGTCCTCTCCGCCGTCAAAATATCAGACACTTTGTCGCACAGACAAGTTCAGGAAGTCCGAGAGTTTGTTAGCCGAAATACAGATGTTTTTTTGGAACTTCCTGGTCGTACCTCCCTAATACAACATGACATTGTCACTGAGCCGCAGGGCAAAGTACGATTAAAGCCATATCGGGTGCCTGAGGCCCGGCGACAAGCCATCAAGGAAGAGGTCAAGAAGATGCTGCAGTTAGGGGTCATTGAAGAGTCCCAGAGTGAGTGGGCCAGCCCAATAGTCCTAATACCAAAGCCAGATGGGACACTAAGGTTCTATAATGACTTCAGAAAACTGAATGAAATTTCTAACTTTGACGCCTACCCCATGCCCCGGGTCGATGAGTTAATAGAGCGGTTTGGGCAGGCACGTTATTTTTCACTCATTGACCTCACAAAAGGGTATTGGCAGGTGCCACTAACAAAAGCAGCGAGAGAGAAAACGGCTTTTGTAACACCCGAGGGACTGTTCCAGTATATAGTCCTACCCTTCGGGTTGCATGGCGCTCCAGCGACATTCCAGAGGTTAATGGACGTTGTTCTTCATCCTCATCGCCGATATGCCGCGGCCAATCTGGACGATATTGTGGTGTACAGTACAGACTGGGAAAGTCACTTAGCCAAGGTACAGGCGGTGATAGATTCGCTGAGACAAGCAGAGCTAACTG
Source organism: Oophaga sylvatica (assembly GCA_033576555.1). Classification (NCBI taxonomy): domain Eukaryota; kingdom Metazoa; phylum Chordata; class Amphibia; order Anura; family Dendrobatidae; genus Oophaga; species Oophaga sylvatica. The sequence goes on along the minus strand of JARQOD010005982.1, from coordinate 19,026 downwards.
CCAACCCAAAGAAGTGTTCCATAGGGTTGGAGGAAGCTCGCTACCTGGGGTATGTGATTGTGAGAGGAGTTATCAAAGCCCAAATAAACAAAGTGGAGGCAATCCAAAACTGTCCCCGTCCCCTCACCACAAAACAAGTGAAAGGGTTTTTGGGGTTAGTGGGATACTACCGGCGGTTTATTCACAATTTTGCAACACTGTCGGCGCCGTTAAATGACTGCCTAAAAGGCAGGAAGTTAGTAATGGTGCGATGGAATGATCAGCTTGAAGAAGCGTTTGTAAAACTAAAAGGGGCACTGTGTGTGTCACCATTTTTGATCACACCCGACTTCAAAAGAGAATTCATTGTCCAGACTGATGCGTCAGAGGTAGGTGTGGGTGCCGTTTTGTCTCAGGAGGTTAACGGGGAGGAGCATCACATTACTTTCCAGAGTCGAAAGCTAACTCCAGCTGAAACCAGATACAGCATTGTAGAGAGAGAGAGTGCCTGGCGATCAAGTGGGCACTGGAGTCGTTGCGCTACTATCTGTTGGGGAGAACATTTTGGTTGTTAACTGATCATTCCCCTCAGACTGGCAGTGTTGTAGCCCAGGGAGTAGAGTTCAGGTGGTAGATAGATGAACATAACAGGAGAAATTGATAACGTTGCCAACCAGTTATTTAATCTGAAAAACCCTTATAACAGACGTGGATAAAAGCAAGAGGACCCAAATGAACCAATTGTGTGAAATAATTATAAGCAATGCAATGTGTATGACATAAAATATAATCTTTATTGAACAATGTAGTACAAGAAACAAAAAAATAATAAATGGAATAACATTAAAACATGACTGACAGTGACAACACCTGATTAATGCACTCAGACTGAAAAATATACCAGGAGCAACGGTGCAATGAGCCAAGTGAACCAGCCACTTATAAATGGCATAAATAATCTAATAACTCCGAGCAATTCGTGCTGAGGGTATATATAAATCCCCGACGCGCGTTTCGGCATGACTAACCTTCGTCAGGGGGACTCATCCCCCTGACGAAGGTTAGTCGTACCGAAACGCGCGTCGGGGCGCGTTCTTTCTGGCTGACAGGCTGACAGCACCCCTCAGGCTTCCAGGTAGCGTTTACTTCCATTCACTGTCATTCTTGCACTTGTGTCTTTTTTTATATACTTCTCATCTTATACATCATGTGCACATATTGGTGGTGTTAGACACTGAGGATTTATATATACCCTCAGCACGAATTGCTCAGGAGTTATTAGATTATTTATGCCATTTATAAGTGGCTGGTTGTGTATTTCAGTTATTTAATCTGAAAATGGACAGGCAAATTCTGGCGAGATCCATGCCTTGTTCATTTTCAGAAAAGTAAGCCGGTCTACATTATCGGAGGATAGTCGCATGCGACGGTCTGTTAGTACACCACCTGCAGCACTAAAGACGCGCTCCGATAATACACTGGCAGCAGGGCAAGCCAGCACCTCCAATGCATACTGGCTAAGCTCTGGCCATGTATCCAGCTTAGAGACCCAAAACTTGAAAGGGGAAGAGCCATCTGGGAGTACACTGAGAGGGCAAGACAAGTAGTCTGTCACCATCTTACGGAAACGTTGCCTCCTGGTGACTGGAGGCATCTCGGATGGTGTAGACATTGGTGGCGCTGCCACAAAACTTCGCCACATTTGGAACATACTGGTCTTGCCCCCCTGTGCAGAGGCGCTGCTTGTGCTCCCTCTTGTTGCAGAGCTGTCTCCACTGCCTCCACGCACAGAGCTGCTTTGTAAAGCAGTATCAGCAGCACTGCTCTCGGCTGGAATGGAGAACATTATGGATTTCACCAGTGTGTGTTGGTACTCCCGCATTTTACGCTCCCGGTTCAACGGTGTGATGAGGCTTTGTAAGTTGTCCCGGTAGCGAGGGTCTAGGAGGGTGTACACCCAATAATCAGACGTGGTGAGAATGTGGGCGATGCGGCGGTCGTTTCTCAGGCACTGCAGCATGAAATCAACCATGTGCCGCAGACTCCCAACTGGCCAACAAACGCTGTCCTCTGTAAGAGGCGTCATCTGTACCTGCTCTGCATCACCCCACCCTCGCTCTACATACTGACTAGAGCGTTGTGTACCTCCCTCTGTAGCTATTTCTTCCTCCTCCATTGACTCCTCCTCATCCTCCTCACAAAGTGAGCCCTGCAAAGCCCTTTGGGAGGAACTACGTTGCGCTGACTGACCAGAAGGTGATGGAATTTGTGTCTCCTCATCCTCCACCTCTTCCAAAACCTCATCCCTTAGTGCTTGCAGTGTTTTTTGAAGCAGGCAGATAAGGGGAACAGTCAGGCTGACTAGTGCATCATCTGCACTCGCCATCCGCGTTGACTCATCAAACGCACGCAAAACGTGGCAGATGTCCTTCATAGAGGCCCACTCAGTAGTGGTGAAGTGTGAACGGCGCAAATTGCGTGTTGATTGCGCCGATACTCCATTACTGATACTCCATTACTGCTGTCTGCTGCTCACACAACCGCTCCAACATATGTAACGTGGAATTCCACCTGGTGGGTACGTCACATATGATGCGATGTTCAGGAAGGCGAAATCTGCGTTGCAGAGCTGCAATGCGCGATCTGGTCATGCTGGAACGTCGCAAGTGAGCGCACTCTAGGCGGACCTTGTGCAGCAGTGCATCAACATCCGGATAGTCCCTCAAAAAACTCTGCACGACCAAGTTGAGCACATGTGCCAGACATGGTATGTGAGTGAGGTTGCCAAGGCCCAGAGCTGCCACCAGATTTCGGCCATTGTCACACACTACCAAGCCTGGCTGGAGATTCGCTGGCAAAAACCACACGTCGCTCTCCTGCTTGATGGCATTCCAGACCTCCTGCGCTGTGTGGCTTCGATTCCCAATGGAACAGGGGTCGATTGATCGTGTCCTATTTTGGGCACGCTATATCGACGATATCTTCTTTGTCTGGCAGGGCACATCTGTTGACCTTGTGCAATTTGTTTCCCTACTGAACAGCAATGATCTCAATATTTATCTTTCCCTGGTGTGGGATACTCAGTCTATTGATTTTCTTGACGTTACCATCAAAAAAGGCATCGATGGTGTTATCCAAACGATATTTTTCGTAAAAAGACTTCTACTAACACTTTGTTGCACGCCTCCTCCTGTCACCCACGACACATCATTAGGGCCATTCCGGTGGGGCAGTTTTTACGGCTTCGCCGTATCTGCTCCACAGATAGTGACTTTGAAATTCGAGCAAGTGATCTTCGTTCCAGATTTCTATCTCGTGGCTATAGTGCACGTGCTATCAAAAAGGCCTATCATAGGGCAAAGCATTCACGTCGCAATGATTTATTATATAAAAGAACTCCTCGCGACATGAGTAATGCTGATATGCCGAGATTCATTACAACTTTTCACTCGCAATTTCAAATGATGAAATCTGCCCTTGATAGGGCTTGGCCCATATTAAAAGCTGATAGTGTTATTAAAAAATTTCTCCCAGACTGTCCATCCATTACTTATAGGAGGGCCAAAAATCTGCGTGATCGTCTAACTCAGAGCCATTATGTCCCTCCCTTGAAGACCACTTTCCTCGATGGTGCTCCTCTTATGGGTGGATGTGTACCATGTGGCAAATGCATAGCCTGTCCTAACATTGATAGATGTACCTCATTCAAAAACTCTGATGGTAGTGTGGTGTATAATATTAAACAACGTATTACCTGCACATCTAGATTTGTCATATACTATGCCACCTGTCCTTGTGATCTCATTTATGTGGGTCTCACAACTAGACAACTGAAGGTACGTGTTAGGGAGCACGTCCTTGGCATTCAGGCGGCTTCTTCCTGTAGGGACACATCCACCCTTAAAACTATTCCACGTCATTTTAGAGAGCATCATCAGTGTGACGCGTCTATGTTGAGGGTCCGTGGAATTGACTCCCTTAGGATGAATATTAGAGGAGGCAATTTAACCAAAAGATTAGGCCAGTTAGAAACCAGATGGATCTGGACCCTACGTACCATTCATCCAGATGGATTGAATGAGAACTTATCATTTGTCCCGTTTTTGTGAATCTTCTCATAGTGGGGCTGCACCCCTGCACATATATTTTATGCGTTTTAATATTTTGTATTAATATATTTTTCTTTTATAGTTTTTCTTTAGTTCTTGGATATGAATGGCTGACATTATCTTCTTCACTAGTCGTTTTCGTCGGAGGAGACTATTCATTCATCTATGGTGTTATACAATCTGTTTTTTTTGTCTTTTTTGTTCTTCTGTTATTTTCCTTTTTTTAATTTTATTTGAATTTTTGTATGTATGTATTGTAGTTGTTCCGTTATATCATTACATCCTATTGAATATGTTATGCAGTGGTTGATGGGTAGACATATGTAATTTTGTTTATGCATTAGTTTATATTGTTTTTATATATTCCTTTGCTGTATATGGTGGATATCTTTTTGATTATTACTTTGTTTACACAATTCACTGTATTGTTCTTTTGTTGTGTGCATTCGTCATTTTTTGTGCATTATTTATTTTCCATTTGTATGTATTTGTTTTTATTGTATGTTATAATCTCCAGTCGACTCTCACTCTCTCGGTTGCTGTGCGGATATGTGGGGCCCCACATGTTCCTCACTATGCACCTAGTTAGTTGCTTGCGATCTGGAGTTTATTTAGGGCAATTTGCCTGTATTAAAAATGGTGGATCACATTTTCTTGCGCTATTGCGCATGTCATTCCAGCTGCTGGCGACGCACCTCCCCCGACGTCCTATCCCATATCTCGTGGTTTCCACGGCTGTGGGTGGTGACGTTCGGGGCGGTGTTCATCTCCGGCTGCTGTGAAGTCTAATGAGCAAACGTCACATCCGGGACGCTGCACATTTATAGCGATGGATTGTCCGTCTCCCCTCACGCCCCCTGAGGAAGGAGCTTCTGCGTGGCTCCGAAACGCGCGTCGGGGTTCGGGGTTCCTGCTGATCTTGTGTTCCTGTCGGCTGGGGTAACTATCTCTCTGTAGGGCTGAATGTAACCATGTCATCTATGGGTGCTGTATATTGATATTATTCACTGATTACCATACAGCAGTCCTAGATAGCCTATATGACATTATTATACATACCATTTTGTTTTGCCTCGGTACTTACCTTGGATATATTGTGAGGGCTCTATATGTGGTATGGTATTGATTATAATCATTTTGGTTTTTTCCCCATGTCTTGCTATGTATGGACTGTTGTCCTAGATTTTAAGCATTATTCAGAACACATTTGATCACAGGCCCTGATTTTGTGTATGTGTGCAATTCTGCTATTATTCCTCTCCCCGTACCATTGTTCTTTTTAAGATTACATGTTGTTATTAATAAAGTTTATACTTTTTCTTGACCGTGAGGCTGTTTCCTTGTGGCATTTTTCTGTATTATGTACAGCTGGTCGCCATATGTCCGTATATAATATGCATACTAGTAGTTTCTACATAGTTAGATGTATTCAACCTTTATATGCAGTATGATGTCCACACCTTTCTTATACACACACTACCAAGCCTGGCTGGAGATTCGCTGGCAAAAACCACACGTCGCTCTCCTGCTTGATGGCATTCCAGACCTCCTGCGCTGTGTGGCTTCGATTCCCCATGGAAATTAATTTCAGGACGGCCTGTTGACGTTTGGCCACAGCTGTGCTCATATCGGTCGCAACAGGTAAGCGTTCACGGGTCCATGTGGAGGTAGACCGTGACGGCTCCTGCAGCGATGATTCGGAGGAACTGGAGTAGGAGGAGGAGTCAATGTGTACAGACTGGATTCCTGCAATCCTTGGAGTTGGCAGAACACGTACAGCGACACTCGCAAGATCTGTACCCGGCTCCACAACATTGACCCAATGGGCAGTGAGGGAAAGGTATCGTCCCTGGCCATGGGTACTGGTCCACGCATCGGTGGTCAAGTGGACCTTGCTACTGACGGCGTTTAGTAGCGCATGTTTAATTTTTCCCTCAACATGCTTTTGCAGAGCAGGGACGGCTTGCCTGCTGAAATAAAATCGGCTTGGCACATTGTATTGTGGGACTGCCAATGCCATTAAGTTCCGGAAACTGTCAGTCTCCACCAGCCTGAATGACAGCATTTCAAGGGACAGGAGTTTTGCAATGCCAGCATTCAGAGCCAGTGCTCGTGGATGGTTTGCCGAGTATGGCCGTCTTTTATCCCATGCCTGTGCTACCGTTGGCTGTTTTGTGGCCTGGGAGTGTGAGGATGACAGGGAACTTGCAGCTGTGGGTGGAATAACATTTTTGTCTCTGGACAACAGTGACCGAGGTTCTTCCATGGCGATCGTGTGAGGAAGCCGAACCAGCTGTGTGTGAGCTGAAGGAAGAGGCTCCAACACGAGCTGAAGATGTAGGTGCTGCTGTAGGTTGGCCTACATCTCCAGTGTGTCTTTGTAACTCAACTACGTGCTTTGTCCGCACATGTTTCCACATATTAGTGGTATTGAGGTTACTGACACTTTTACCTCTTTTTACTTTTTGCTTACACAGCTTGCATTTGACATAGCAAATATCATCTGCAAGTGTGTCAAAAAAGGACCACGCTGTGCAAGTCCTGGGAGCGCCCGTTTTGACTTTTGGAACAGAACTGCTCCCAACAGGTGCCAAACTGGAGGCTACAGGCAACCGAGTCTGCAGCCTACCTCTCCCTCCTGTTTGTACCGTTGGGCCAATCTCTTCCTCATAGCTGCTCCCACCACCTTCCTGTTCCTCACGCCATGTTGGGTCTTGGACCTCATCATCTCCACTACCCTCTTCCAACACCTGCTGCTGTTGGGTGGTCTGGACAGCACCATGCTCAACAGAAACTGGCAACTGAGTCTCATCATCATCAGATGCGTTCTGCGGTGTGCTGACCATCGGCACTGGCTCACCCGCCTATTCAGATTCAGAGAGACACAGCTGTTGCGCATCACTGCATGCTCCCTCTTCTTCAAATTCCAGAATGCCGCTTGGCTGGGCCCCTGTTTGCAAGCCAACAGATTCTGAGAACAGAAGCAGAGACTCAGCTGGCTCCAGTTCAGGACTCTCTGACTGCCTGGGCAATTTGACAGGCGGTGAACAGACAGATGGTTACTCAACAGTGTTGTGGTCCTGAGAGGAGGTGGAAGCAATTGAAGTCGATGCATTGGCTGCCATCCAACCAACAACGGCTTCAATTTGTTCTTCCCGCAGCAGGGGGTACGCCGAGCTCCTACAAAACTGCACATAAAGGAACGCTCACGGGAAAAACTGGTGGATGCTGTGTCACTGGGGGCGGCAGCAGCCACAGAATCCCCACGTCCTCTCCCTGCTGAAACTCCACGGCCACGACCACGTGCCTTACTCCCTGCCTTCTTCATCTTGGTAGATTGTTAAAGAAAGTCAGAAAAGTTATAAGGCTTAAGTGTGGTTATTACGCAGAGACTGCAGTGAACACTGCACACAACTGTTCAGTATCTCTGAAAGGCTCCTTTCTGTAATTCTATAGTGTTTGCAACCAATGTATTGGATACGGATGGAAGCGCGTCACACTAATAGATTTGAGTTATTTGAAATGGAATGGAGCAGCACCAATTAGAGAAAAATGACAAGGATGAGGCAGTGACACACGTTCAGCAGACTACAACCAGCAGTGGTTGAAGAACTAATTGGAGCGTGATCTGCACTCAAAAAAAAAAAAAAAAACTCACAGACTAGAGTGAACACTGAACACAACTGTTCACTATCTCTGAAATGCTTCTTTCTGTAATTCTATAGTGTTTGCAACCAATGTATTGGATACGGATGGAAGCGCGTCACACTAATAGATTTGAGTTATTTGAAATGGAATGGAGCAGCACCAATTAGAGAAAAATGAACACTGAACACAACTGTTCACTATCTCTGAAAGGCTCCTTTCTGTAATTCTATAGTGTTTGCAACCAATGTTGTTGTGAATGGACTTGAAATGAGTTTGAGCAGAGGCTCCCTCTGGTGGTTACAAGCGGTACTGGACTGTCCAGTGAAGATTGTGAGGAGTGGGAATCAGGTGTTACTGACTGGTCTTATATAAGGGAGTCGCCTTCCCATCAGGGTTGCCGGTGATCAATTGTTCTGGTCTCAATCCTTGAGTCCTGTTTCCTTTGTAGCCTGCTGTGTCGTGTCTGCATCTCCTGCTAACAGATAAGACATTTTCTTCTTTTTGTTTTTGTGCTTGATTTTTGCATTTTGTCCTGCACTTCTGTGGGGGCCTTCAGGGTCCCCTCCGGGGGCTTTTGCCCTCTCAGTTTAGTTCAGCCACTGATGTTTGTACATTTGCTTTTTCCACTTTTTTCAGTGGCTGCTGTTTTGATTTTGTTACACCAGAGAACTAATTTAGGTGGTATAGGTCGTGTGATCTCAGGTGTTTTTGAAATTAGTAGAGTTGGTGCTTTGCAGGGTTTTTTGGGATTGCAGTAAGTTCCCTTCCTATCCTTTTCTTTTAGGTAGTTTGGGCCCCAACGTTTGCTCATACTATTTTCTGTCTGTGTCAGTATTTCTTCTTGTCTAACCGCCATTACATGTTTGGGGGCTTTCTATGTTCTTTGGGGATCTGCTCCGGGGCAGATAGCTTTCCTCTTTCTATCTTTAGGTGTAGTTAGTTTCTCAGGCTGTGACGAGGCGTCTAGGACCAACGTAGGAACGCTCCACGGCTGCCTCTAGTTGTGGTGGTTAGTCAGGGTACTGCAATCTCATAGATTCCAACTGCTCTGGTGTATTGCCTTTTTACCTGCACTCCTCAGCTACCGAAACATAACAGTATCACCGGCCTAAAAATTGAAAATTGTATGGTACTCACAGAAGGGAAAAAATATTGTGAAAGAAAAAAGGTTGTCAGAGTTGTCAGAGATATTTTTCTGTTTGTTCATTTTTTTTTTTTTCCCTCTGTATCTCTGGGTGCTGGGGAGGATTTTTTCTCTCAATGGAGTTTGCACAGTTGTCTGGCCGTGTGGATCAGCTTGCCACTGAGGTTCGGAGTATTGCTACCTATCTTGCTAGGTTGCCTGTTGTGGAACCTAGGATTCCCATGCCAGATTTGTTTTTGGGGGATTGAGCCAAGTTTCTGAATTTCAAAAACATTGTAAATTGTTTTTTGCCTTAAAATCTAAGTCCTCAGGGAACGCAGCGCAGCAGGTTCAAATTGCCATCTCCTCAGGATTGGGCTTTTTCCCTGACACCTGGGGATCCTGTTTTGAGTGATGTTGATGCATTTTTTCAGGCCTTGGGGTTATTGTACGATGAGCCTAATGTCACTGATCAAGCTGAAAAAGCCTTGTTGGCATTAAATCAGGGGCTTGATGACGCTGAGTTATACTGTCAGAGATTCCGTAGGTGGGCAGTCCTGACCAAATGGAATGACGATGCTTTGGCAGCCCTTTTTCGGAAGGGTCTGTCAGATAATGTAAAGGATGTTATGGTGGGATTCCCTGTCCCCTCTGGTCTCAATGATTCTATGTCATTAGCGATTCAAATTGACAGACGTTTGCGTGAGCGGAGAAGTATGCGTGGAATAGTGTTGCCTTGTGAACCTGCTTCTGAATCCATGCAGTGTGATGGAGTGGTTTCTGGGGCACAGCGTCATGAGTTTCGAAAGCGCAATGGGTTATGTTTCTACTGTGGTGATGCCTCTCATGCTATTTCAGTCTGCCCTAAGCGGGGAAGACGTTTTGCACGCTCAGTTGTCTTGGGTAGTGTTCAGACTAAGTTTTTATTAACTGTTACTCTGATATGCTCTCTGTCCTCATTTTCTGCTCAGGCTTTCGTTGATTCGGGAGCAGCTATTAACCTGATGGATTTTGATTTTGCTAAACGTTGTGGGTTTCCCTTGATACCCCTACGGAAGTCTATTCCCCTACTGGGGATCAATTCTACCCCTTTGGCTGAGAATAAACCTCAGTTCTCTACTCAGGTGATAATGAGGGTTGAACCTGATCATCAGGAGAGCTGCAAATTTTGGTTCTGTATAATCTACATGACATTATCGTACTGGGTTTCCCTTGGTTACAGTCTCATAATCCTGTTTTGTATTGGAAATCTGTTTCTGTAACCAGTTGGGGCTGCCAATGTGTTAATACCAACACTCCTGTTTTTTCTGCCTCCCCCCAGGCTCAGGATGTTACTGACTTTTTGATTGATTTTTCTGATGTGTTTAGCGAAAGTAAATCTGCATCCTTGCCTCCCCATATGAGCTATGACTGCGCTATTGAATTAGTGCCTGGTAGTAAATTCCCTAAAGGTCGCCTTTTTAACTTGTCTGTACCTGAACATGACGCTATGCGGTCTTATATCAAGGAGTCATTGGAGAAGGGTCATATCAGACCATCCTCTTCACCCTTAGGTGACGGTTTTTTCTTTGTGGCCAAAAAGGATGGTTCATTAAGGCCGTGTATTGATTATCGTCTTTTGAACAATATTACTGTGAAATATTAATATCCGTTACCCTTGATTTCTGACCTGTTTTCCAGGGTGAAAAACGCTACTTGGTTTAACAAGCTTGACCTCAGGGGGGCATATAACCTTATTCGCATTAAGCACGGGGATGAATGGAAGACGGCATTTAATACCCTGAGGGGCATTTTGAGTACCTTGTGATGCCCTTTGGGCTCACTAATGCTCCTTCTGTCTTCCAGTCCTTCATGAATGACATTTTCAGGGATTTTGTGGATAAATTTCTGATTGTTTATTTGGATGATATCTTGATTTTTTCCAATGACTGGGACTCTCATGTGAAACATGTTCGAACTGTATTCCAGATTTTGAGAGAGAATGCTCTGTATGTGAAGGGATCAAAGTGTCTTTTTGGCGTACAGAGGATCTCATTTTTGGGATTCATTTTGTCCCCATCTGTTATTGAAATGGACCCGGTCAAGGTTCAGGCCATCTGTGATTGGGTCCAACCTACTTCATTAAATGCTCTTCAAAGATTTTTGGGTTTTTGCCAATTTTTATCGTAAATTTATTGGTAATTTCTCGGTTATTGTTAAACCTTTAACTGATTTGACCAAAAAGGGTTCTGATGTGGTGAATTGGCCTCCTGAGGCAGTCTCTGCATTTCAGGAACTTAAGCAGAGATTCACTTCTGCTCCTGTTCTACGGCAGCCTGATGTTTCTCTTCCATTTCAAGTGGAGGTTGATGCCTCTGAAATTGGGGCAGGTGCCGTTTTGTCCAAAGAGATCCAGAGACCTCTAAAAGTAACCCTTGTGCCTTTTTCTCTCGAAAATTTTCTCCTACTGAACGTAATTATGACGTGGGTAATCGGGAGTTATTGGCCATGAAGTGGGCTTTTGAAGAGTGGAGACATTGGCTGGAGGGAGCCAAACATCAGGTGGTGGTCCTTACGGACCATAAGAATCTGGTTTATCTGGAATCTGCCAAGCGACTTAATCCTAGACAGGCCAGGTGGGCCTTGTTTTTCACACGTTTTAATTTTGTGGTTTCCTTTCTTCCTGGCACTAAGAATGTTAAGGCGGATGCCCTCTCGAGGAGTTTCCTTGCGGACTCTCCTGAGTTATCTGATCCTTCTGTCATTTTGAAAGAAGGTTTAGTTCTTTCCGCCATCTCGCCCAATTTGAGACTGGCTCTGGAGGGGTGTCAGGAGGATAGGCCCGAGCGCTGCCCTGTTGGGAAATTGTTTGTCCCGGACCAGTGGAAAAAGAGTGTGATGTCTGAGATTCATTGTTCCGCGCTGGCCGGTCATCCCGGAATTTTTGGTACCAGAGACTTGGTTAGTCGGTCCTTTTGGTGGCCTACCTTGTCTCGTGATGTCAGGGAATTTGTGCAGTCCTTCGGGACTTGCTCTCGCTCCAAGCCTTCCTCTCGCTCTAGTGGTTTGTTGATGCCATTGCCTGTGCCCAAGAGACCATGGACCCATATCTCTATGGATTTCATTTCCTACATCCCTGTTTCTCAGAGAATGACCATCATCTGGGTGATTTGTGATAAGTTTTCCAAGATGATACATCTTGTGCCATTACCTAAGTTGCCTTCCTCCTCTGAATTGGTGCCTTTGTTCCTTCAGCACGTGTTTCGTTTACACGGCATTCCTGAGAACATTGTGTCTGACAGAGGAGTCCAGTTTGTTTCAAGATTTTGGAGGACCTTTTGTTCTAAACTTGGTGTTCAATTGTCTTTCTCCTCGGCGTTTCATCCTCAGACCAATGGTCAAACTGAGAGAACAAACCAGACATTGGAGACTTATCTAAGATGCTTTGTGTCTGCTGATCAGGATGACTGGGTCTCTTTTTTGCCTTTGGCTGAGTTTGCTCTTAATAATAGGGCTAGCTCTGCCACTTTGATGTCTCCATTTTTCTGTAATTCTGGGTTTCACCCTCGATTTTCTTCAGGACAGACGGAGGCTTCTGTCTGTCCAGGTGTTGACTCTGTTGTGGAGCGTATGCAACAGATTTGGGACCAGGTAGTGGAGAGGTTGTCCCTCTCTCAGGAGAGGGCCCAGCGGTTTGCTAACCGGCATAGGACTGATGGTCCTCGGTTTAAAGTGGGGGACTTGGTCTGGTTGTCCTCAAAAAATATTCCTATGAGAGTGGCATCTCCTAAATTTAAGCCTAGGTTCATTGGACCTTATAAGATCATGGAGATTCTTAATCCTGTTTCTTTTCGTTTGCTTCTTCCAGGGACATTTAAGATCCATAACGTGTTCCACAAGTCCTTGTTGAAGAGGTTTGTTGAGCCAGTGGTTCCTACTGCTTTGCCTCCTGACCCTGTTCTGGTTGAGGGCAATATGGAGTTTGTGGTTGAGAAAATATTGAATTCTCGTTTTTCTAGACGGAAACTCCAGTATTTGGTTAAGTGGAGAGGTTATGGTCAGGAAGACAATTCTTGGGTGTTTGCTTCGGACATCCATGCTAGGAGACTCATCCGTGCGTATCATAGAACTCATCCTGACCGACCTGGTTGCTCAAGTGAGGGTTCGGTGACCCCTCCTCAAGGGGGGGGGTACTGTTGTGAATGGACTTGAAATGAGTTCTGAGCAGAAGCTCCCTCTGGTGGTTACAAGCTGTACTGGACTGTCCAGTGAAGATTGTGAGGAGTGGGAATCAGGTGTTACTGACTGGTCTTATATAAGGGAGTCGCCTTCCCATCAAGGTTGCCGGTGATCAATTGTTCTGGTCTCAATCCTTGAGTCCTGTTTCCTTTGTAGCCTGCTGTGTCGTGTCTGCATCTCCTGCTAACAGATAAGACATTTTCTTCTTTTTGTTTTTGTGCTTGATTTTTGCATTTTGTCCTGCACTTCTGTGGGGGCCTTCAGGGTCCCCTCCGGGGGCTTTTGCCCTCTCAGTTTAGTTCAGCCACTGATGTTTGTACATTTGCTTTTTCCAGTTTTTTTCAGTGGCTGCTGTTTTAATTTTGTTACACCAGAGAACTAATTTAGGTGGTAGAGGTCGTGTGATCTCAGGTGTTTTTGAAATTAGTAGAGTTGGTGCTTTGCAGGGTTTTTTTGGGATTGCAGTAAGTGCCCTTCCTATCCTTTTCTATTTAGGTAGTTTGGGCCCCAACGTTTGCTCATACTATTTCTGTCTGTGTCAGTATTTCTTCTTGTCTAACCGCCATTACATGTTTGGGGGCTTTCTATGTTCTTTGGGGATCTGCTCCGGGGCAGATAGCTTTCCTCTTTCTATCTTTAGGTGTAGTTAGCTTCTCAGGCTGTGACGAGGCGTCTAGGACCAACGTAGGAACGCTCCACGGCTGCCTCTAGTTGTGTGGTTAGTCAGGGTACTGCAATCTCATAGATTTCAACTGCTCTGGTGTATTGCCTTTTTACCTGCACTCCTCAGCTACCGAAACATAACACAATGTATTGGATACGGATGGAAGCGCGTCACACTAATAGATTTGAGTTATTTGAAATGGAATGGAGCAGCACCAATTAGAGAAAAATGACAAGGATGAGGCAGTGACACACGTTCAGCAGACTACAACCAGCAGTGGTTGAAGAACTAACTGGAGCGTGATCTGCACTCAAAAAAAAAAAAAACCTCACAGACTAGAGTGAACACTGAACACAACTGTTCACTATCTCTGAAAGGCTCCTTTCTGTAATTCTATAGTGTTTGCAACCAATGTATTGGATACGGATGGAAGCGCGTCACACTAATAGATTTGAGTTATTTGAAATGGAATGGAGCAGCACCAATTAGAGAAAAATGACAAGGATGAGGCAGTGACACACGTTCAGCAGACTACAACCAGCAGTGGTTGAAGAACTAACGAGCGTGATCTGCACTCAAAAAAAAAAAACCTCACAGACTAGAGTGAACACTGAACACAACTGTTCACTATCTCTGAAAGGCTCCTTTCTGTAATTCTATAGTGTTTGCAACCAATGTATTGGATACGGATGGAAGCGCGTCACACTAATAGATTTGAGTTATTTGAAATGGAATGGAGCAGCACCAATTAGAGAAAAATGACAAGGATGAGGCAGTGACACACGTTCAGCAGACTACAACCAGCAGTGGTTGAAGAACTAACTGGAGCGTGATCTGCACTCAAAAAAAAAAAAAACCTCACAGACTAGAGTGAACACTGAACACAACTGTTCACTATCTCTGAAAGGCTCCTTTCTGTAATTCTATAGTGTTTGCAACCAATGTATTGGATACGGATGGTAGCGCGTCACACTAATAGATTTGAGTTATTTGAAATGGAATGGAGCAGCACCAATTAGAGAAAAATGACAAGGATGAGGCAGTGACACACGTTCAGCAGACTACAACCAGCAGTGGTTGAAGAACTAACTGGAGCGTGATCTGCACTCAAAAAAAAAAAAAACCTCACAGACTAGAGTGAACACTGAACACAACTGTTCACTATCTCTGAAAGGCTCCTTTCTGTAATTCTATAGTGTTTGCAACCAATGTATTGGATACGGATGGAAGCGCGTCACACTAATAGATTTGAGTTATTTGAAATGGAATGGAGCAGCACCAATTAGAGAAAAATGACAAGGATGAGGCAGTGACACACGTTCAGCAGACTACAACCAGCAGTGGTTGAAGAACTAACGAGCGTGATCTGCACTCAAAAAAAAAAAAACCTCACAGACTAGAGTGAACACTGAACACAACTGTTCACTATCTCTGAAAGGCTCCTTTCTGTAATTCTATAGTGTTTGCAACCAATGTATTGGATACGGATGGAAGCGCGTCACACTAATAGATTTGAGTTTATTTGAAATGGAATGGAGCAGCACCAATTAGAGAAAAATGACAAGGATGAGGCAGTGACACAAGTTCAGCAGACTACAACCAGCAGTGGTTGAAGAACTAACGGAGCGTGATCTGCACTCAAAAAAAAAAAACCTCACAGACTAGAGTGAAACACTGAACACAACTGTTACTATCTCTGAAAGGCCTTTCTGTAATTCTTGTGTTTGCAACCAATGTATGGTACGGATGGGGAAACGCGTACACTATAATTTCAATTGAAGGACAGCCAAGAATTAAACTAAAGAAAAAAAAATGATTGTGGGACAAGTGCGATGCCTACAAACAGGTTGGATCAGAGCAAAACTGCAGCGTCACCTGCACCTCACACACACACCTTGCCAGGCTGTTAAAACAACACTGGCAAAAGGGAAGCTTAAAAAACAGCGGTTGGTAAATAGCCTGCCTAGGCACGTACACAAAATCCAATTCTAATGTCCCTCAAGTCGCAGAGCAGCGTTTGCCCTTATGAATTACAGCAAGTGACGCTAAAATGGCGGCGGCGCCTTTTATAGTGCATTTGACATCATTTCAGCACCAATCACAGCCTTACATTAGTTAACATACGCGGTACAGGAGTGCCCCACTTCTTAGGATTCCTATTGGCGATAAAATCACTTGCCTCTCAAAGAATTAGGGAAACCCGATTCCGGTATAGATATGGAAAATATCGGAACTAATTCGGAATTCCGATACAGCTAATACGGCCGATACCCGATATTGCTTAGGAATGTCAACTTAGTGAAGAGGATGGTCTATATGACCCTTCTTCCAATGGCTCCTTGATATAAGATCACATGCACGTGTTCAGGTACGACAAATTAAAAAGGCGACCTTTAGGAAATTTCCACCAGGCCAATCAATAGGCAATCATAGCTCCTGTGAGGCGGTAAGGAGCGACTTACTCTCACTAAAACATCGAAAAATCAGTCAAAAAGTCAGGGACATCCTGAATTGGGGAGAGGCGGGAAAAAACAGGAGTGCAGTATAAAAAATTTTGGCAGCCCCAAATGGTCGACCAGATTTCCATCCAAAACAGGATTTGAGTCGTAACCAAGGGAAACCAGACAATAATGTCATGAGATTATGCAACACCAGAAATGTGCAATCTCCTGATGATCAGGTTAACCTCATTTCATGAGTAGAAAACTGGGGTTTATTCTCCGCAAAAGGGGGTAGAATCAATGGCAGCAAAGGAATTAGACTTCCGCAGGGGATCGGGGAAACTAAAGTTTGGAAAGTCAAAATCCATCAGGTTAATAGCTCTCCGGAATCAACAAAAAGTTGTGGAAGGGGGCAAATCAGGGTAACAGTCAACAAAATTTAGTCTGAGCACTCCCCCAAGACAAGAGCGCTCAAAACTCTTCCCCGCTTAGGGCAGAGGAAATAGCATGGGAAGGTCACCACAGTAAAACATCCCCATTGGGTATGAAACTCATGACCTGACCCCAGAAGTCACTCCATCACATGCATAGGCTCAGGAGCTGGCTCCCAAGGACACTATTCACGAACCTCTGCGCTCCCGCAAGTCTGTCAATTTAAATAGCCAAAGACATAGAATCATGAGACCGAGGGAACAGGAAATCCACATGATTCCTTTTCATTTTCTGACGACCCTTCCGAAAAAGGGGCGGCCAAAGCATCTCATTCCATTTGGTCAGGATGCCCTTTTTCAAAATTTTGACAGTACGCTCAGCGGCTTCACACCTGATTTAATGCCAACAAGTTTTTCAGCTTGATCAGTACATTAGGTTATTGTACAATAACCCCAGAGCTTGAAAAAATACAACATCATTCAAAACAGGATCCCAGTAGGTGAGCGATAGTGCTGTATCTAAAAAAATCGTATCGAAATTTACGCCGATGCACAAATATCACGAATCCGATTTCGATACCGGAAGTCCAATGTAATTTGGAAACAAAATATCGCAACTAAAAAAAACTTTATTTCCTTGTAAACACTAAAATACCACATAGAAACATTTATAATATATAACTGTATTGTGACTATTTATATTACATATATGTAAGTTTAAACCCCTTTTACATAGTAAAAATCCTCTGTTCAATTGCCGGGTAAAGCCGGCTTCTGTAAAAGAAGAAGACCACTGAAATGACACTTGGTGTACATAGGGTTAACCATTCTTTTCATGGGTTTTCAATCTGATTTGCCAAAACAATTAATCGTTATGTGTGCAAATTTCCCCCTGTAGGGGTTAATTAAAGGGGTAATTGTTGTAAAAAAAAGGGGCTTTTTTTGCTAGAATTTACCCTTTAATTAACCCCTAAGGTTGAAAATTTTGCACCTTTCCTCAGTAATTTTTGTGCAAATCAGATATCAAACACTGAAAAGCATGGATAACTCTATGTTAAACAAGTTCTTTTCATTCGGGTTCTGCTTTTCACAAAAGCCGGCAATTGAATTAGCGGGCTATTTTACTAGTAGAAGTGTAAAAACTATAATATAAATATAATATATGTGCACAAATTAATGACATGTATATATATATATATGGTGTAAAAATTGCTGAAAAAAAAAAAAAGGGTGGGCTCCCGCCCTATTTTCGCAAAACCAGCAGACAAAGCAGTGAGTTTCAGAAATAAAAGCCCAGGAGGGGACCATTATTTTTGCCCCCCCCCGGCTACAACATCTGCCCCCAGCACCCCAAAAAAAAAAGGGGAAATCTTAATAGATTTGCCCTTTCTGGCACTTTGCCCGTCTATTCCCATTGCCTGTAGCGGGGGCGAATGGGGGTTAATAAGGGGTTTTTTAAAAGACCTTGCAATGAAAGGTCATTTTAGCCAGGTTAATAATTGAGAGCTGTAATCAGACAATATCAATTATTAATCCTATTGTATGAAAGAAAAAATCAAAACAACACTTAATAAAAAAGAAGTTTATGAAATAATCACACAGTTTTTGACCAATTTTATTTACCTGCTTAAACCTTTTTTTAAAAAATAAATTTTAATTAAAGCAAAATTATTCTTACCAATCCGTTACATAGGCCAGGTGTAACCATAGAAAGGGTTAAGTTTACTGCAGGGACCGCGCTAATGCGCAGCCTCACAGTAAACCCCCAAAGAATGATTCCTCTCCGGTGCGGAGGGGAAGTGGAAAGTTAATTGATTGCTTTCCACTTTCAATTCAGGTCAGCCAGGGACAAATCATGACGTCAAGGGAACTGGGTTAACAAAAAAAGGGGATCCCCCGAAAAAAAATGGCGTGGGGCCCCCTTTTTTGTTAACCAGCCAAGAAGCAGACCGCTGAGGCCTGGATTTTAGGCTGTTTAAGGAGCCAAATCCATGGACCTTCCAGCTGATATACCAGGCCACACAGTTGCATATTTGCTGATTAAAAAAAAATAGGGGATCCCTCGAAAAAAATTGGCGTGGGGTCCCCCCTATTTTTGTTAACGCCAGATGAAGCAGACCGTAGGCCTGGTTTTTCAGGCTGGTAAGGATCCAATATCCATGGACCTTGCAAGCCGATAATA
The DNA here is from genome assembly GCA_033576555.1 of Oophaga sylvatica. Classification (NCBI taxonomy): domain Eukaryota; kingdom Metazoa; phylum Chordata; class Amphibia; order Anura; family Dendrobatidae; genus Oophaga; species Oophaga sylvatica. The sequence goes on along the minus strand of JARQOD010005982.1, from coordinate 231 downwards.
CCAGGCCACAGCATCGCTTAGCTTGGCTGGTTAACAAAAATAGGGGATCCCCTCGAAAAAAAAAACGGCTAGGGGGTCCCCCTTTTTTGTTAACCGCCAGTAAAAGCAGATGCGCGGCCTTGTATTAAAAAAAACTGTAAGCCCAGGATTTTGGCCCTCACAGCCTGATAATACCAGGCTACAGCGCCCCACATTTGGGCATCAAAAGATGTGCCAATTGTGGCACTTTAA
>JARQOD010005981.1:0-45219 GCA_033576555.1 Oophaga sylvatica | reverse complement strand
CCTAACTAATCCCTCTACCTGGAGGTACTGTTAAAGGTACAGAGGTCCAGGCCACCAGCGTAAACCCTGTCTCCTATCAATCCCTGCCAACTGTAAACTAGTCCTAAGAAGGACCCTAATTACCACCAAAGGGAATGAACAGGTAACGGTTAATGAACAGAAAGACATACAAGAAAGACAAGAAATAAAGTAAATAAAGTCTTACATACAACACTCACACACAGTAGGAACACCTAAGGTCTCAGAGATAAACTATAAGCTATAAGAGTAAAAACAACTAAGGAGCTCTTAGCTTAAGTATTCTCAGAACCGATCCAGTCTGCTAGACTACATAAAGGCTTTCACCGGCATCTAACAAGCAGACTGGCAGGTATATGAAGGAATCTAATTAGAACATAATCAAAAGCAGCCGGGCGAGGCTGGACCTAGTCTTAGCAAAGAGCTAGGTAAAATTAACTCCCTCATTACCAAACACAAAGAAACAGCAACTCAGCTGTGAGAAGTCAGAGTGTGTAATCGCGACGATCCTTGTGGCGATACACCCATGACAGTTATATATCAATATCTGTTACCCTTGATTTCTGACCTATTTTCCAGAGTGAAAAGTGCTAGTTGGTTTACCAAGCTTGACCTCAGGGGGGCGTATAACCTTATTCGCATTAAGCACGGGGATGAATGGAATACGGCGTTTAATACCCCAGAGGGGTATTTTGAGTACCTAGTGATGCCTTTTGGGCTTACTAATGCCCCTTCCGTCTTCCAATCCTTTATGAATGATATTTTCAGGGATTTTGTGGATAAATTTCTGATCGTTTATTTGGATGATATCTTGATTTTTTCCAACGACTGGGACTCACATGTGAAACATGTTCGGACTGTGTTCCAGATTTTGAGAGAGAATGCACTGTATGTGAAGGGATCAAAGTGTCTTTTTGGCGTACAGAAGGTTTCATTTCTGGGATTCATTTTGTCTCCGTCTGTTATTGAAATGGACCCAGTCAAGGTTCAGGCCATCTGTGATTGGGTTCAACCTACTACATTGAAGGCTCTTCAGAGATTTTTGGGTTTTGCCAATTTTTATCGTAAATTTATTGGTAATTTCTCCGGTATTGTTAAACCATTGACTGATTTGACCAAAAAGGGTTCTGATGTGGTGAATTGGCCTCCTGAGGCAGTTTCTGCGTTTCAGGAACTTAAGCAGAGATTCATTTCTGCTCCTGTTCTACGGCAGCCTGATGTTTCTCTACCGTTTCAGGTGAAGGTTGATGCTTCTAAGATTTGGGCAGGTGCCGTTTTGTCCCAAAGGGATCCAGAGACCTCTAAGAGTAACCCTTGTGCCTTCTTCTGTCGAAAATTTTCTCCAACTGAACGTAATTATGACGTGGGTAATCGGGAGTTATTGGCCATGAAGTGGGTCTTTGAAGAGTGGAGACATTGGCTGGAAGGAGCCAAACATCAGGTGGTGGTCCTAACGGACTATAAGTACCTGGTTTATCTCGAATCAGCCAAGCGACTTAATCCTAAACACTTGTTATTCACACGTTTTAATTTTGTGGTTTCTTTTCTTCCGGGCACTAAGAATGTTAAGGCGGATGCCCTCTCGAGGAGTTTCTTTGCGGATTCTCCTGAGTTAACTTATCCTGCTGTTATTTTGCAAGAGGGTGTAGTTCTTTCCGCCATCTCACCCAATTTGAGACTGGCTGTTATGTTTGGTAGCTGAGGAGAGCAGGCAAAAACGGCAATACACCAGAGAGGTTGGAATCTACTGGATTGCAGTACCCTGACTAACCACCACAACTAAAGGCAGCCGTGGAGCGTTCCTACGTTGGTCCTAGACGCCTCGTCACAGCCTGAGAGGTTAACTACACCTAAAGATAGAAAGAGGAAAGCTATCTGCCCCGGAGCAGATCCCCAAAGAACATAGGAAGCCCCCAAACATGTAATGACGGTTAGACAAGAGGAAATACAGACACAGACAGAAAATAGTATGAGCAAACGCTGGGGCCCAATCTGCCTAGACAGAAAAGGATAGGAAGGATACTTACTGCAATCCAAAAAAAAACCTAAAAAAAGCCAACGCTACTAATTGCAAAAACACCTGAGATTACACGACCTCTACCACCTAAATTAGTTCTCTGGTGTAACAAAACTAAGCCGCAGCCACTGAAAAACTGTAAAAGGCAAATGAACAAACAACAGTGGCTCCAGAGGAACCGAGAGGAGCCCAAGCCCCCCGGGGAGGGGAACCTGGCCAACCTCACAGAAATGCAGAGAAATATGCAAATGGCAAGCACAAAAACAAAAAACAGAAAATATCTTATCTGAGAGCAGGAGAAGATGCAAGACTCAGCAAGCTTCCATGTAAGGTTCTTTGTCTCTGTTGACATGTTCCTTGAAACTCAGTTTTCCGTTGGCCATTTTGCTTTCTGTCTTTCTGCAGCTCTTGCCCTCAGTTAATATGGAGTTTCCAGTTTTCATGTTCTCGCCCTGATTCTTCCCTCTTGCTTCTTAAGCAGCCTCAGCTGAACAATCAGTGCTCCTGAATCAAGCCTCAGTCAGTCTGTGACCTGACTCCTGGAAGCCTTGGACTTGTACTCCAGCTATTCCCTACTGAGGAACCTTGGAACACTTTTGGACTCTGGAAACCTGCTGTTTGGTGAATCCATGTTTGCAGAGGAATTACGGTACAGAGAAGAGATCCTGAACCTGCTTTGGAGATTTATTGTAGTGCTTGAAGTTACTCTGGCCTGCTGTGTCTCCTGTCGCTGTTCCTGCAAACTATGTGAACTTTTCAGCATGCTTGTATGAAGTAATACAAGTCATTTCATTTCAACCTATGTCTCCTGTGTTTTCCTCGCACCCAAGCACAAGACGCTATAGGAACTGTACACTATACATGACAAGATTCAGGAGCCAATGTTTAGTGTCTGCTGGGTCTGGGAAAGCCGTGTCTGCTGTGACTGTGGATATCAGATGTCCGTTTAATACCTTATGTGATGACAGTGGTTGTGACTTCTCACAACCATTTCAGGTGAGCGCATTCCCTTAAAATTTTACTCTGGAGTGTTACCACAGGTAAACACTATTGTTTTTTTTTTTTTTCCCTTTCCTCTTCTCCTTCCAGCACCTCTGCCTTAAAAGATCTGGAAGATGGAGGCCCGCATAAAGGAACTTTGCGGAGTGACTGATACAATCCTTTCAGATGTACAGACTTTAAAAACCCGTTTTGCAAGCCTACAGGACCTCACTAATCATAATTTGAAAGTGTTTGGACAGACTACCCAGGAATTGCGAGCCAGGATTGAGGCTCTAGAGCAGACCCGGGCAAGGGGCGGGCCGCGGGCCGCATCCGGCCCGCCGGCTGTCAGTGACCGGCCCGCGGAGGCGCTCCGGCAGTCTCAGGGCCCCGGCATCAGCTGGCACAATACTTACCTCTCCCGTGCCTCCGCTGCTGCAGCTCCGGGCTCCACCGGTGCTTCCTCTCACAGCCGGCCGCTGAATGACGTCATCATTCAGCGGCCGGCTGTGTCAGAGAGCGGGGACGCTGGACAGGTAAGACGTGTCTCTGTGTGTGTCTGTGTCTATGTAGTGCGGTGCTGTGTGTGTGTGTGTGTGTGTGTGTGTGTGAGAGTGCTTATGTGCTGTCTGTGTGTGATGATGGGCAGGCATTGCTGATAATGGGAGGCATTGATGATGATGGGAGAAGATGATGATAATGGGCAGGCATTGATGATAATGGGCAGGCATTGATGATGGGGAGAAGATGATGATGGGCAGGCATTGCTGATAATGGGGAGGCATTGATGATGATGGGGAGAAGATGATGATAATGGGCAGGTATTGATGATAATGGGCAGGCATTGATGATGGGGAGAAGATGATGATGATGATGGGCAGGCATTGATGATGATGGGGAGAAGATGATGATAATGGGCAGGTATTGATGATAATGGGCAGGCATTGATGATGGGGAGAAGATGATGATGATGGGCAGGCATTGATGATGATGGGGAGAAGATGATGATAATGGGCAGGTATTGATGATAATGGGCAGGCATTGATGATGGGGAGAAGATGATGATGATGATGGGCAGGCATTGATGATGATGGGGAGAAGATGATGATAATGGGCAGGCATTGATGATAATGGGCAGGCATTGATGATGGGGAGAAGATGATGATGGGCAGGCATTGCTGATAATGGGGAGGCATTGATGATGATGGGGAGAAGATGATGATAATGGGCAGGTATGTATATATACAGTATACAGTATATATATATATATATGTATATATACAGTATTGGGTAGAACGGAGTTAATTATATTAGTCCGGCCCTCTAAAACCATCCCAATTTCTCATGCGGCCCCCTGGCAAAATTAATTGCCCACCCCTGCTCTAGAGGAACGAGCCCAGGCTCCTGCCATAACCCCAAGTTCTGGGATCCCCAAATTACCTCCTTTTCGTTTTGGCGGTGAACGTGAGAAATTCAGGGGATTTATTAATCAATGCAATTTATTTTTCTCTGCACATGCTTCACAATTTCCCACTGAACGATCCAAAGTACTTACTATAATCATGTTGCTTACCAATAAGGCTTTGATGTGGGCAAACCCTCTGATTGAGACTGAGGATGATTGTTTGAATCACCTTGATGCTTTTATTTCAGCCATGGGGCAGGTGTTTGATGACCCCAATCGAGGTGCAACAGCTGAAGCAGCCATGTTAACTTTGCGCCAAGGTAAGCGTTCAGTAGCCGAATATGCCCTGGATTTCAGGAGATGGGCTCTTGATACCACTTGGGACACTTCCGCTAAAAAATCTATTTTTCGGAAAGGGTTGTCTCCACTGATTAAGGATGAACTTGCTCGTGCCGACCCTCCCACTGCGTTAGGTGACTTTATTAACTATTGTATCCGTATTGATGCTCGTCTGACTGAACGCAGACAAGAGAGATGGTTCGAAAATAATCGCACTAACCTTTTACTACCTCCCTCCTCAGCTAAGGAACCTTTGAGTAGGATCACAAGGGAACCAGAACCTGAACCCATGCAGGTGGACTCTTTACAAAGACGGGTTAGTGATGCATGCAAAGAACATCGTATAAAGGAAAATCTATGTTTCTACTGTGGTAAGTCAGGGCACTTCATTATAAACTGCCCCAGCCGTTCTCGTAAGACTACTGCAGCAGTCATTCACTGTGAGTGTTGCGAGAGGAGCTCTGTCATGTCCGAGCCTCAGACTCCAGAGAGATCTGCTGCAAGAGATCTTGATTTCTCGGACTTAAACTCTGTTAGTTCTGGGGACAATGACGGTATAAACGCTGCAATTTTTCAAGTTTCCTCAGCGGTGTCCCAGCTGAGTTGTAAAAGAAACAATTCTCATTGCTTCCTTTCCATCAAACTCTGGGTTGACTCAGTCTGGGTGTCTAGCTCTGCTATGATCGACTCAGGAGCAAGTGGAAATTTTATGGATATCTCCTTTGCTCTGAAACAGGGGATACGTTCAGTGAAGAAGGCTACTCCAGTACAGATGGAGACTGTGGATGGCTCTCTACTGACTTCTGGACCAGTGGATCAAGAAACAGAGCCTTTGAGGGTCCTTATGGGTAAAGATCATCAGGAGAAAATGTCTTTTTTGCTTATCTCTTCTCCCCACTTTCCCATCATTCTAGGGCTACCATGGCTGCAGGCGCAGAATCCTACGATTAACTGGGAGACCAAGGAATTACACTTTCCGGAGAAACAGATGAGTCAAGGAGTTTCAGCTTGCTCTGTTCCTAAAGGAACCATGTCAGTCCCTGAACTACCAGCTGTATACCAGGACTATGACGATTTATGTGACAAGAAGAACGCTGATCAGCTTCCTCCTCACCGTCCATATGATTGTTCAATTGAATTATTACCCGGAGCCGAGATACCTTTTGGTAAGATCTACCCCCTAGCGGGGCCCGAGCTAAAAGCTTTGAAGGATTATATAGACGAAAATTTAGCCAAGGGCTTCATACACCCCTCTTCATCTCCCGCAGGTGCACCCATCTTCTTTGTGAAGAAGAAAGATGGATCTCTGAGACCCTGCATAGACTATAGGGAACTCAATAAGGTTACTATTAGAAACCGTTATCCATTGCCTTTAATCCCTGAGTTGTTGGAGAGAGTGCGGCATGCCAAAATTTTCTCTAAACTGGATCTCCGTGGGGCCTATAACTTGGTCCGTATCAGACCTGGGGATGAATGGAAGACTGCTTTCAGGTCACGCTATGGACACTTTGAATATCTAGTTATGCCTTTTGGTCTGAGTACCGCCCCAGCCACTTTCCAACACTTCGTGAATGATATCTTCAGGGATCTCCTAGATACATTTGTGGTGATTTATCTGGATGATATTCTAATTTTTTCTAACTCCACAGAGGAACATCATGGACATGTGAGAATGGTCTTAGAACGCCTAAGACAAAACCATCTCTACATCAAACTTGAAAATGTGAATTCCATAGGACCGAAATTCAATTTCTGGGGTATGTACTATCTACGCAAGGGATTAGTATGGATGGAAGCAAGACCCAAGCCATCAAGGATTGGCCAATTCCTAGAAATGTGAAGGAGGTGCAGCGTTTCATCGGGTTTGCCAACTTCTATAGACGTTTCATTAAGAATTTTTCTGAGGTAGTGTCACCTATCACCCAACTTACCCGGAAACAGTCTAGGTTCTCCTGGACCCCGCAAGCTCAGGAAGCATTTTCCTGTTTAAAGGATAAATTTACCACCGCACCTATCTTAGTACATCCCAACCCCGAGCTTGCCTTCATAATAGAGGTGGATGCTTCAGACTGTGCCGTTGGAGCTATACTCTCTCAGAGAACAGGTGAGAAGAATGTCTTGCATCCCTGTGCCTTCTTTTCCCAGCAGTTGTCTTCGGCTGAGGGGAACTACGATGTGGGCAATAGAGAATTGTTGGCCATTATTGCCGCCTTCAAGGAATGGAGACACCTTCTTCAGGGAGCTGCACAGCAAATAGTCGTCCTGACAGACCATCGTAACCTTGAATTTATCAGGTCGGCTAAGTGCCTGACTCCTCGCCAGGCTCGCTGGAATCTTTTCCTAAACCAATTTAATTTTGTCATTTCTTATAGACCAGGATCGCGCAATGGAAAGGCTGATGCACTCTCTAGGATTCATTCAGCAGAGACACGTCCACTTACTCCTCCTAAGACTATTCTTCCTGACTCTAGATTCCTGGGAGTGATTCATAATCAAGACCTACTTAAGGACATCAAGGAAGCATACCATGCGGATTCTTTGTTGGCTCAACCCCCAAGGGACGTAAGTCTTGTCTTTAAGAATGGTGTGTGGATTCAGGGACAACGTCTGTATATACCTGAAACAGTCAGATTGAGAGTATTGCAACTCATCCACGATTCCAAGATAGCCGGGCATAGGGGAATTCTAAAGACACAAGAATTTCTTTCTCGTTTCTTTTGGTGGCCCACTTACAGGAAAGATGTCTTAAACTATGTCACTTCATGTGAAGTCTGTGCAAGATGCAAAACACCTCGCTCCTCACCAACTGGTCTGTTGCAACCTCTTCCCACCCCGTCCCGCCCGTGGGGATCCATTTCTATGGACTTCATTGTGGAGTTACCAACCTCTCAAGGGAAGAACACCATTCTAGTGGTGGTTGACCGTCTAACAAAGGCAGCTCATTTTATCCCTTGTGTCGGCTTACCCACTGCAAAACAGACATCAGACTTGATGATTAAGAATGTGTTTCGCTTACATGGAGTACCGGATGAGGTCATTTCGGATCGAGGGGTGCAATTCACTTCAAGGTTTTGGCAAAATTTCTGTGCAGCATTGGACATTAAAGTAAACCTTTCTTCTGCTTTTCATCCCCAGACTAATGGACAGACAGAACAAACCAATCAGACCCTGGAGCAGTATCTCCGCTGTTTTATCTGCCACCTACAAGATGATTGGGTGGATCTACTTCCACTGGCTGAGTTCTCTTATAACAACTCTCAGAGCGCCTCCACTAAGCAGTCTCCTTTTTACTCCAATCTAGGTTATCATCCTAACATTCTTCCTCGATTTCCCATAGATACGCCCTTGCCGGCAGTGGCTGAAATAATCACTTCTTTACAAAAGAATATGGATCTTCTAAAGGAAAATCTAGAATTGGCTCAGGGAAGGTACAAGAAAGCAGCAGATAAATTTCGTAAACCTGCACCAGCTTTCAAGGTAGGAGATTTGGTCTGGCTGTCAACCAGAAATCTTAAATTAAAGATTCCATCGTCTAAATTGGGACATAAGTACATTGGACCTTATAAGATCAATAAGATTATAAGTGCTGTTGCTTGTCGTCTTCAACTACCCAGAACTATGAGAATCCACCCTGTCTTTCATGTATCCCTACTAAAGGCTGCAACACCCAATACGTTTCCTGGACGTTCTTCTCCTTGCCCTGACCCAGTGCTGGTCAATGGTCAGGAAGAATTTATGGTGGAAAGGATTCTAGATTCCAGGTTGTACAGAAATCAGTTGCAATATTTGATTAAATGGCAGGGCTACATAGTGGAGGACAACTCATGGGAACCAGTCAATAATGTAAATGCTCCTCGCCTGCTCCGCCAGTTTCATCAGAGGTACCCTGACAAGCCTGGTATGAGGTCATCCGGAGGTTGTCCCTAAGGGGGAGTAATGTAAGGTTCTTTGTCTCTGTTGACATGTTCCTTGAAACTCAGTTTTCCGTCGGCCATTTTGCTTTCTGTCTTTCTGCAGCTCTTGCCCTCAGTTAATATGGAGTTTCCAGTTTTCATGTTCCCGCCCTGATTCTTCCCTCTTGCTTCTTAAGCAGCCTCAGCTGAACAATCAGTGCTCCTGAATCAATCCTCAGTCAGTCTGTGACCTGACTCCTGGAAGCCTTGGACTTGTACTCCAGCTATTCCCTACTGAGGAACCTTGGAACACTTTTGGACTCTGGAAACCTGCTGTTTGGTGAATACATGTTTGCAGAGGAATTACGGTACAGAGAAGAGATCCTGAACCTGCTTTGGAGATTTATTGTAGTGCTTGAAGTTACTCTGGCCTGCTGTGTCTCCTGTCGCTGTTCCTGCAAACTGTGTAAACTTTTCAGCATGCTTGTATGAAGTAATACAAGTCATTTAATTTCAACCTATGTCTCCTGTGTTTTCCTCGCACCCAAGCACAAGACGCTATAGGAACTGTACACTATACATGACATTCCAAGTGAACCAGGAAACAACGTTGAGACAAGAACAATTGATCACCGGCAACCATGATGGGGGGAAACCTCCCTTATATCCAGCCAGTCTGTGACTCCCGATTGCCAATCCTCATTGAATGGTTCAGTACTATTTGTAACCACCAGAGGGAGCTTCTGCTCAGAATTCATTTCTAAAACATTCACAACATTCCCCTCCCTTGAGGAGGGGTCACCGAACCCTCATTTGTGCAACCAGGTCGGTCAGGATGAGCTCTGTGATATGCACGGATCAGTCTCCTAGCATGGATGTCCGAAGCAAACACCCAAGAATTGTCCTCCTGACTATAACCTCTCCACTTAACCAAATACTGGAGTTTCCGTCTAGAAAAACGAGAATCCAATATTTTCTCAACCACATACTCCAGATTGCCCTCAACCAAAACAGGGTCAGGAGGCGCAGCCATAGGAACCACTGGCTCGACAAACCTCTTCAATAAGGACTTGTGGAACACGTTATGGATGTTAAATGTCCCTGGAAGAAGTAAACTAAAGGAAACAGGATTAAGAATCTCCATGATCTTATAAGGTCCAATGAACCTAGGCTTAAACTTAGGAGATGCAACTCTCATAGGGATATTTCTTGAGGACAACCAGACCAAGTCCCCCACTTTAAACCATCAGTCCTATGCCGGTTGGCAAACCGCTGGGCCTTCTCCTGAGAGAGGGACAACCTCTCCACTACCTGGTCCCAAATCTGCTGCATACGCTCCACAACAGAGTCAACACCTGGACAGACAGAAGCCCAGAATTGCAGAAAAATGGAGACATCAAAGTGGCAGAGCTTGCCCTATTATTAAGAGCAAACTCAGCCAAAGGCAAAAAAGAGACCCAGTCATCTTGATCAGCAGACACAAAGCATCTCAGATAAGTCTCCAATGTCTGGTTTGTTCTCTCAGTTTGTCCATTGGTCTGAGGATGAAAAGCAGAGGAGAAAGACAATTGAACACCAAGTTTAGAACAAAAAGTTGTTCTGATTTGGTAGCTGAGGAGTGCAGGTAAAAAAGGCAATACACCAGAGCAGTTGGAATCTATGAGATTGCAGTACCCTGACTAACCACCACAACTAGAGGCAGCCGTGGAGCGTTCCTACGTTGGTCCTAGACGCCTCGTCACAGCCTGAGAAACTAACTACACCTAAAGATAGAAATAGGAAAGCTATCTGCCCCGGAGCAGAACCCCAAAGATAATAGAAAGCCCCCAAACATGTAATGGCGGTTAGACAAGATGAAATACTGACACAGAAAGAAAATAGTATGAGCAAACGCTGGGGCCCAAACTAACTAAATAGAAAAGAATAGGAAGGGTACTTACTGCAATCCCAGAAAACCCTGAAAAGCACCAACTCTACTAATTTCAAAAACAACTGAGATCACACGACCTCTACCACCTAAATTAGTTCTCTGGTGTAACAAAATCAAAACAGCAGCCACTGAAAAAACTGGAAAAAGCAAAAGTACAAACATCAGTGGCTGAACTAAACTGAGAGGGCAAAAGCCCCCGGAGGGGACCCTGAAGGCCCCCACAGAAGTGCAGGACAAAATGCAAAAATATAGCACAAAAACAAAAAGAAGAAAATGTCTTATCTGTTAGCAGGAGATGCAGACACGACACAGCAGGCTACAAGGGAAACTGGAATCAAGGATTCAGACCAGAACAATTGATCACCGGCAACCCAGATGGGAAGGTGACTCCCTTATATAAGACCAGTCAGTAACACCTGATTCCCAGTCCTCACAATCTTCACTGGACAGACCAGCACCGCTTGTAACCACCAGAGGAAGCCTCTGCTCAGAACTCATCTCAAACCCATTCACAACAGTACCCCCCCTTGAGGAGGGGGTCACCGAACCCTCATTTGAGCAACCAGGTCGGTCAGGATGAGTTCTATGATACGCACGGATAAGTCTCCTAGCATGGATGTCCGAAGCAAACACCCAAGAATTGTATTCCTGACCATAACCTCTCCATTTAACCAAATACTGGAGTTTCCGTCTAGAAAAACGAGAATCTAATATTTTCTCAACCACATACTCCAGATTGCCCTCAACCAAAACAGGGTCAGGAGGCACAGCAGCAGGAACCACTGGCTCAACAAACCTCTTCAACAAGGACTTGTGGAACACGTTATGGATCTTAAATGTCCCTGGAAGAAGCAAACGAAAAGAAACAGGATTAATAATCTCCATGATCTTATAAGGTCCAATGAACCTAGGCTTAAATTTAGGAGATGCTACTCTCATAGGAATATTCTTTGAGGACAACCAGACCAAGTCCCCCACTTTAAACCGAGGACCATCAGTCCTATGCCGGTTAGCAAACCGCTGGGCCTTCTCCTGAGAGAGGGACAACCTCTCCACTACCTGGTCCCAAATCTGTTGCATACGCTCCACAACAGAGTCAACACCTGGACAGACAGAAGCCTCCGTCTGTCCTGAAGAAAATCGAGGGTGAAACCCAGAATTACAGAAAAACGGAGACATCAAAGTGGCAGAGCTAGCCCTATTATTAAGAGCAAACTCAGCCAAAGGCAAAAAAGAGACCCAGTCATCCTGATCAGCAGACACAAAGCATCTTAGATAAGTCTCCAATGTCTGGTTTGTTCTCTCAGTTTGACCATTGGTCTGAGGATGAAATGCCGAGGAGAAAGACAATTGAACACCCAGTTTAGAACAAAAAGTCCTCCAAAATCTGGAAACAAACTGGACTCCTCTGTCAGACACAATGTTCTCAGGAATGCCGTGTAAACGAACCACGTGCTGAAGGAACAACGGCACCAATTCAGAGGAGGAAGGCAACTTAGGTAATGGCACAAGATGTATCATTTTGGAAAACCTATCACAAATTACCCAGATGGTGGTCATTCTCTGAGAAACAGGAAGGTAGGAAATTAAATCCATAGAGATATGGGTCCATGGTCTCTTGGGCACAGGCAATGGCATCAACAAACCACTAGAGCGAGAGCAAGGCTTGGAGCGAGAGCAAGTCCCGCAGGACTGCACAAATTCCCTGACATCACGAGACAAGGTAGGCCACCAAAAGGACCGACTAACCAAGTCTCTGGTACCAAAAATTCCGGGATGCCCAGCCAATGCGGAACAATGAATCTCAGACATCACACTCTTTTTCCACTGGTCCGGGACAAACAATTTTCCAACAGGGCAGCACTCGGCCTATCCTCCTGACACCCCTCCAGAGCAAGTCTCAAATTGGGCGAGATGGCGGAAAGAACTACACCCTCTTTCAAAATAACAGAAGGATCAGATAACTCAGGAGAGTCCGCAAGGAAACTCCTCGAGAGGGCATCCGCCTTAACATTCTTAGTGCCAGGAAGAAAGGAAACCACAAAATTAAAACGTGTGAAAAACAAGGCCCACCTGGCCTGTCTAGGATTGAGTCGCTTGGCAGATTCCAGATAGACCAGATTCTTATGGTCCGTAAGGACCACCACCTGATGTTTGGCTCCCTCCAGCCAATGTCTCCACTCTTCAAAAGCCCACTTCATGGTCAATAACTCCCGATTACCCACGTCATAATTACGTTCAGTAGGAGAAAATTTTCGAGAGAAAAAGGCACAAGGGTTACTTTTAGAGGTCTCTGGATCTTTTTGGGACAAAACGGCACCTGCCCCAATTTCAGAGGCATCAACCTCCACCTGAAATGGCAGAGAAACATCAGGCTGCCGTAGAACAGGAGCAGAAGTGAATCTCTGCATAAGTTCCTGAAATGCAGAGACTGCCTCAGGAGGCCAATTCACCACATCAGAACAATATCTGGTCAAATCAGTTAATGGTTTAACAATAACCGAGAAATTACCAATAAATTTACGATAAAAATTGGCAAAACCCAAAAATCTCTGAACAGCCTTTAATGAAGTAGGTTGGACCCAATCACAGATGGCCTGAACCTTGACCGGGTCCATTTCAATAACAGATGGGGACAAATGAATCCCAGAAATGAGATCCTCTGTACGCCAAAAAGACACTTTGATCCCTTCACATACAGAGCATTCTCTCTCAAAATCTGGAATACAGTTCGAACATGTTTCACATGAGAGTCCCAGTCATTAGAAAAAATCAAGATATCATCCAAATAAACAATCAGAAATTTGTCCACAAAATCCCTGAAAATGTCATTCATGAAGGACTGGAAGACGGAAGGAGCATTAGTGAGCCCAAAGGGCATCACTAGGTACTCAAAATGCCCTTCAGGGTATTGAATGCCGTCTTCCATTCATCCCCGTACTTAATGCGAATAAGGTTATACGCCCCCCTGAGGTCAAGCTTGGTAAACCAAGTAGCGTTTTTCACCCTGGAAAACAGGTCAGAAATCAAGGGTAACGGGTATTGATATTTCACAGTAATATTGTTCAAGAGACGATAATCAATACACGGCCTTAATGAACCATCCTTTTTGGCCACAAAGAAAAAACCGGCACCTAAGGGTGAAGAGGATGGTCTGATATGACCCTTCTCCAATGATTCCTTGATATAAGACCGCATAGCGTCATGTTCAGGTACAGACAAGTTAAAAAGGCGACCTTTAGGGAATTTACTACCCGGCACTAATTCAATAGCGCAGTCATAGCTCCTATGGGAGGCAAGGATGCAGATTTACTTTCGCTAAACACATCAGAAAAATCAATCAAAAAGTCAGGAACATCCTGAGCCTGGGGGGAGGCAGAAAAAACAGGAGTGTTGGTATTAACACATTGGCAGCCCCAACTGGTTACAGACACAGATTTCCAATCCAAAACAGGATTATGAGACTGTAACCAAGGAAAACCCAGCACAATAATGTCATGCAGATTATACAGAACCAAAAATTTGCAGCACTCCTGGTGATCAGGTTCAACCCTCATTATCACCTGAGTAGAAAACTGGGGCTTATTCTCAGCCAAAGGGGTAGAATCGATCCCCAGTAGGGGAATAGACTTCTGTAGGGGTATCAAGGGAAACCCACAACGTTTAGCAAAATCATAATCCATCAGGTTAATAGCTGCTCCAGAATCAACGAAAGCCTGAGCAGAAAATGAGGACAGAGAGCATATCAGAGTGACAGTTAATAAAAACTTAGTCTGAACACTACCCAAGACAACTGAGCGTGTAAAACGTCTTCCCCGCTTAGGGCAGACTGAAATAGCATGAGAGGCATCACCACAGTAGAAACATAACCCATTGCGCTTTCGAAACTCATGACGCTGTGCCCCAGACACCACTCTATCACACTGCATGGGTTCAGAAGCTGGTTCACAAGGCAACACCATTCCACGCATACTTCTCCGCTCACGCAAACGTCTGTCAATTTGAATCGCTAATGACATAGAATCATTGAGACCAGAGGGGACAGGGAATCCCACCATAACATCCTTTACATTATCTGACAGACCCTTCCGAAAAAGGGCCGCCAAAGCGTCGTCATTCCATTTGGTCAGGACTGCCCACCTACGGAATCTCTGATAGTATAACTCAGCGTCATAAAGCCCCTGATTTAATGCCAACAAGGCTTTTTCAGCTTGATCAATGACATTAGGCTCATCGTACAATAACCCCAAAGCCTGAAAAAATGCATCAACATCACTCAAAACAGGATCCCCAGGTGTCAGGGAAAAAGCCCAATCCTGAGGATCGCCGCGCAGGAGAGAGATGATAATTTGAACCTGCTGCGCTGCGTTCCCTGAGGACTTAGATTTTAAGGCAAAAAACAATTTACAATTATTTTTGAAATTCTGAAACTTAGCTCGATCCCCTAAAAACAAATCTGGCATGGGGATCCTAGGTTCCACAACAGGCAACCCAGCAAGATAGATAGCAATACTCCGAACCTCAGTGGCAAGCTGATCCACACGGCCAGACAACTGTGCAAACTCCATTGAGAGAAAAGATCCTCCCCAGCACCCAGAGATACAGAGGGAAAAAAAATGCAACAAACAGAAAAATATCTCTGACAACCTTTTTTTTTTTTTTTACAATATTTTTCCGTTCTGTGAGTACCATATAATTTTCAGTTTGGGCCGGTGATACTGTTCTGATTTGGTAGCTGAGGAGTGCAGGTAAAAAAGGCAATACACCAGAGCAGTTGGAATCTATGAGATTGCAGTACCCTGACTAACCACAACTAGAGGCAGCCGTGGAGCGTTCCTACGTTGGTCCTAGACGCCTCGTCACAGCCTGAGAAACTAACTACACCTAAAGATAGAAATAGGAAAGCTATCTGCCCCGGAGCAGAACCCCAAAGATAATAGAAAGCCCCAAACATGTAATGGCGGTTAGACAAGATGAAATACTGACACAGAAAGAAAATAGTATGAGCAAACGCTGGGGCCCAAACTAACTAAATAGAAAAGAATAGGAAGGGTACTTACTGCAATCCCAGAAAACCCTGAAAAGCACCAACTCTACTAATTTCAAAAACAACTGAGATCACACGACCTCTACCACCTAAATTAGTTCTCTGGTGTAACAAAATCAAAACAGCAGCCACTGAAAAAACTGGAAAAAGCAAAAGTACAAACATCAGTGGCTGAACTAAACTGAGAGGGCAAAAGCCCCGGAGGGGACCCTGAAGGCCCCCACAGAAGTGCAGGACAAAATGCAAAAATATAGCACAAAAACAAAAAGAAGAAAATGTCTTATCTGTTAGCAGGAGATGCAGACACGACACAGCAGGCTACAAGGGAAACTGGAATCAAGGATTCAGACCAGAACAATTGATCACCGGCAACCCTGATGGGAAGGTGACTCCCTTATATAAGACCAGTCAGTAACACCTGATTCCCAGTCCTCACAATCTTCACTGGACAGACCAGCACCGCTTGTAACCACCAGAGGAAGCCTCTGCTCAGAACTCATCTCAAACCCATTCACAACAAAAAGTCCTCCAAAATCTGGAAACAAACTGGACTCCTCTGTCAGACACAATGTTCTCAGGAATGCCGTGTAACCGAACCACGTGCTGAAGGAACATAGGCACCAATTCGGAGGAGGAAGGCAACTTAGGTAATGGCACAAGATGTATCATCTTGGAAAACCTATCACAAATCACCCAGATAACGGTCATTCTCTGAGAAACAGGGAGGTTGGAAATAAAATCCATAGAGATATGGGTCCATGGTCTCTTGGGCTGAGGCAATGGCAGCAACAAATCACTAGAGCGAGAGCAAGGCTTGGAGCGAGAGCAAGTCCCACAGGACTGCACAAACTCCCTGACGTCACGAGACAAAGTAGGCCACCAAAAGGACGGACTCACCAAGTCTCTGGTACCAAAAATTCTGGGATGACCGGCCAACGCGGAACAATGAATCTCAGACATCACATTGTTCTTCCACTGGTCTGGGACAAACAATTTCCCAACAGGGCAGCGCTCGGGTTTATCCTCCTGACACCCCTCCAGAGCCAGTCTCAAATTGGGCGAGATGGCGGAAAGAACTACACCCTCTTTCAAAATAACAGCAGGATCAGATAACTCAGGAGGGTCCGCAAGGAAACTCCTCGAGAGGGCATCCGCCTTAACATTCTTAGTGCCAGGAAGAAAGGAAACCACAAAATTAAAATGTGTGAAAAACAAGGCCCACCTGGCCTGTCTAGGATTAAGTCGCTTGGCTGATTCGAGATAAACCAGATTCTTATGGTCCGTGAGGACCACCACCTGATGTTTGGCTCCCTCCAGCCAATGTCTCCACTCTTCAAAAGCCCACTTCATGGCCAATAACTCCCGATTACCCACGTCATAATTACGTTCAGTTGGAGAAAATTTTCGAGAGAAAAAAGCACAAGGGTTACTTTTAGAGGTCTCAGGATCTCTTTGGGACAAAACGGCACCTGCCCCAATTTCAGAGGCATCAACTTCCACCTGAAATGGCAGAGAAACATCAGGCTGCCGTAGAACAGGAGCAGAAGTGAATCTCTGTTTAAGTTCCTGAAACGCAGAGACTGCCTCAGGAGGAAAATTCACCACATCAGAACCCTTTTTGGTCAAATCAGTCAATGGTTTAACAATAACAGAGAAATTACCAATAAATTTACGATAAAAATTGGCAAAACCCAAGAATCTCTGAAGAGCCTTTAATGAAGTAGGTTGGACCCAATCACAGATGGCCTGAACCTTGACCGGGTCCATTTCAATAACAGATGGAGACAAAATGAATCCCAGAAATGAGATCCTCTGTACGCCAAAAAGACACTTTGATCCTTTCACATACAGAGCATTCTCTCTCAAGATCTGGAACACAGTCCGAACATGTTTCACATGAGAGTCCCAGTCATTGGAAAAAATCAAGATATCATCCAAATAAACAATCAGAAATTTATCCACAAAATCCCTGAAAATGTCATTCATGAAGGACTGGAAGATGGAAGGAGCATTAGTGAGCCCAAAGAGCATCACTAGGTACTCAAAATGCCCCTCTGGGGTATTAAACGCCGTCTTCCATTCATCCCCGTGCTTAAAGCGAATAAGGTTATACGCCCCCTGAGGTCTTCTTGGTAAACCAAGTAGCACTTTTCACCCTGGAAAACAGGTCAGAAATCAAGGGTAACGGATACTGGTATTTCACAGTGATATTGTTCAAGAGACGATAATCAATACACGGCCTTAATGAACCATCCTTTTTGGCCACAAAGAAAAATCCAGCACCCAAGGGTGAAGAGGATGGTCTGATATGACCCTTCTCCAATGACTCCTTGATATAAGACTGTATGGCATCATGTTCAGGTACAGACAAGTTAAAAAGGCGACCTTTAGGGAATTTACTACCAGGCACTAATTCAATAGCGCAGTCATAGCTCTAATGGGGGGCAAGGATGCAGATTTACTTTCGCTAAATACATCACAAAAATCAGTCAAAAAGTCAGGAACATCTTGAGCCTGGGGAGAGGCAGAAAAAACAGGAGTGTTGGCATTAACACATTGGCAGCCCCAACTGGTTACAGACACAGATTTCCAATCCAAAACAGGATTATGAGACTGCAATCAAGGGAAACCTAGTACAATAATGTCATGCAGATTATACAGCACCAAAAATTTGTAACTCTCCTGATGATCAGGTTCAACCCTCATTATCACCTGAGTAGAGAACTGGGGTTTATTCTCAGCCAAAGGGGTAGATCAATCCCCAGTAGGGGAATAGACTTCCGTAGGGGTATCAAGGGAAACCCACAACGTTTAGCAAAATCAAAATCCATCAGGTTAATAGCTGCTCCCCAATCAACAAAAGCCTGAGCAGAAAATGTGGACAGGGAGCAAATCAAGGTAACAGTCAACAGAAATTTAGTCTGAACACTACCCAAGACAACAGAGCGTGCAAAACGTCTTCCCCGCTTAGGGCAGACAGAAATAGCATGAGAGGCGTCACCACAATATAAACATAACCCATTGCATTTTCGAAACTCATGACACTGTGCCCCAGAAGCCACTCTATCACACTGCATGGGTTCAGAAGCTGGCTCACAAGGCAACACTATTCCATGCATACCTCTACGCTCACGCAAACGTCTGTCAATCTGAATCGCTAATGACATAGAATCATTGAGACCAGAGGGAGCAGGGAAACTCACCATAACATCTTTTACATTCTCTGACAGACCCTTCTGAAAAAGGGCTGCCAAAGCATCATCATTCCATTTGGTCAGGACTGCCCACTTTTGGAATTTCTGACAGTACAACTCAGCGTCCTCAAGCCCCTGATTTAATGCCAAAAAGGTTTTTTCAGCTTGATCAGTGACATTAGGTTCATCGTACAATAATCCCAGAGCCAGAAAAAATGCATCAACATTACTCAAAACAGGGTCCCCAGGTGTCAGGGAAAAAGCCCATTCCTGAGGATCGCCGCGCAGGAGAGAGATGACAATTTGAACCTGCTGTGCTGCGTTCCCTGAGGACTTAGGTTTTAAGGCATAAAACAACTTACAGTTATTTTTGAAATTAAGAAATTTAGCTCAATACCCCAAAAACAAATCTGGCATGGGGATCCTGGGTTCCACAACTGGCAACCTAGCAAGACAGGTAGCAATACTCCAAACCTCAGGGCAAGCTGATCCACACGCCCAGACAACTGTGCAAACTCCATTGAGAAAAAAAAATCCTCCTCAGCACCCAGAGAAAAAGAGGGAAAAAATGCAACAAACAGAAAAAAAAAAAATCTGACAACTCTGACAACCTTTTTTGTTTCCACACTATTTTTCCCTTCTGTGAGTACCATACAATTTTCAGTTGGGCCGGTGATACTGTTATGTTTTGGTAGCTGAGGAGAGCAGGCAAAAACGGCAATATACCAGAGAGGTTGGAATCTACTGGATTGCAGTACCCTGACTAACCACCACAACTAAAGGCAGCCGTGGAGCGTTCCTACGTTGGTCCTAGACGCCTCGTCTCAGCCTGAGAGGTTAACTACACCTAAAGATAGAAAGAGGAAAGCTAACTGCCCCGGAGCAGATCCACAAAGAACATAGGAAGCCCCCAAACATGTAATGGCGGTTAGACAAGAGGAAATACAGACACAGACAGAAAATAGTATGAGCAAACGCTGGGGCCCAATCTGCCTAGACAGAAAAGGATAGGAAGGATACTTACTGCAATCCAAAAAAAAACCTAAAAAAAAGCCAACGCTACTAATTGCAAAAACACCTGAGATCACACGACCTCTACCACCTAAATTAGTTCTCTGGTGTAACAAAACTAAGCCGCAGCCACTGAAAAAACTGGAAAAGGCAAATGAACAAACAACAGTGGCTCCAGAGGAACCGAGAGGAGCCCAAGCCCCCCGGGGAGGGGAACCTGGCCAACCTCACAGAAATGCAGAGAAATATGCAAATGGCAAGCACAAAAACAAAAAAACAGAAAATATCTTATCTGGGAGCAGGAGAAGAGGCAAGACTCAGCAAGCTTCCAAGTGAACCAGGAAACAACGTTGCGACAAGAACAATTGATCACCGGCAACCATGATGGGGGGAAACCTCCCTTATATCCAGCCAGTCTGTGACTCCCGATTGCCAATCCTCATTGAATGGTTCAGTACTGTTTGTAACCACCAGAGGGAGCTTCTGCTCAGAATTAATTTCTAAAACATTCACAACAACTGGCTCTGGAGGGATGCCAGGAGGATAAACCTGAACGCTGCCATGTTGGGAAATTGTTTGTCCCAGACCAGTGGAAGAAGAGTGTGATGTCTGAGATTCATTGTTCCGCGTTGGCTGGTCATCCCGGTATTTTTGGTACCAGAAACTTGGTGAGTTGGTCCTTTTGGTGGCCTGCTTTGTCTCGTGACGTCAGGGACTTTGTGCAGTCCTGTGGGACTTGCTCTCGTTCCAAGCCTTGCTCTCGCTCTAGTGATTTGTTAATGCCATTACCTGTGCCCAAGAGGCCATGGACCCATATCTCTATGGATTTTATTTCCGACCTCCCTGTCTCTCAGAGAATGACCGTTATCTGGGTAATCTGTGATAGGTTTTTCAAGATGATACATCTTGTGCCATTACCTAAGTTGCCTTCCTCCTCCGAATTGGTGCCTTTGTTTTTTCAGCACGTGGTTCTGTTACATGACATTCCGGAGAACATTGTGTCGGACAGAGAAGTCCAGTTTGTTTCCAGATTTTGAAGAACATTTTGTTCTAAACTTGGTGTTCAGTTATCTTTCTCCTCTGCATTTCACCCTCAGACCAATGGACAAACCCGAGAGAACAAACCAGACCTTGGAGACTTATTTGAGATGTTTTGTGTCTGCTGATCAAGATGACTGGGTCTCTTTTTTGCCTTTGGCTGAGTTTGCTCTTAATAATAGGGCTAGCTCTGCCACCTTGATGTCTCCATTTTTCTACAATTCTGGGTTTCACCCTCGATTTTCTTCAGGACAGGCGGAGGCTTCCGTATGTCCAGGGGTGGACTCTATTGTGGAGCGTTTGCAGCAGATTTGGGACTAGGTAGTGGAGAGGTTGTCTCTCTCTCAGGAGAAGGCCCAGCGGTTTGTCAACCGGCATAGGACTGATGGTCCTCGTTTTAAAGTGGGGGACTTGGCTTGGTTGTCCTCAAGAGATATCCCTATGAAGGTTGCGTCTCCAAAATTTAAGCCAAGGTTCATTGGACCTTATAAGATCATGGAAATTCTTAATCCGGTTTCCTTCCGTTTGCTTCTTCCAGGGACATTTAAGATCCATAACCTGTTCCTCAAGTCCTTATTGAAGAGGTTTGTCAAGCCAGTGGTTCCTATGGCTGCACCTCCCGACCCTGTTTTGGTTGAGGGCAATTTGAAGTATGTGGTTGAGAAAATATTGGTTTCTCATTTTGCTTGACGGAAACTCCAGTATTTGGTTAACTGGAGAGGTTATGGTCAAGAGGACAATTCTTGGGTGTTTGCTTCGGACATCCATGCTAGGAGACTGATCTGTGCCTATCATCGAGCTCATCCTGATCGGCCTGGTTGCGCAAGTGAGGGTTCGGTGACCCCTCCACAAGGGGGGAGTACTGTTGTGAACACGTTGGAGGCGACTTCAGAGCTGGGGCTCCCTCCTGTGGTTGCTTAGGGTAATGAACCAGTTGCTGAATGGCTTTCAGCTGGGTCCGATTGGACTGATATAAGTGACCTGAACTCCCATCAGCCTTGCCGGTAATCAATTGTTCTTCCAGATCTTGGTTGGAGCTCAGCTTGCATTCCTGCTCTCACTCAGATAAGTGACTTGTTTTTTTTTTCTGAAATGGCAGAGAAACATCAGGCTGCCGTAGAACAGGAGCAGAAGTGAATCTCTGCTTAAGTTCCTGAAATGCAGAGACTGCCTCAGGAGGCCAATTCACCACATCAGAACCCTTTCTGGTCAAATCAGTTAATGGTTTAACAATAACCGAGAAATTACCAATAAATTTACGATAAAAATTGGCAAAACCCAAAAATCTCTGAACAGCCTTTAATGAAGTAGGTTGGACCCAATCACAGATGGCCTGAACCTTGACCGGGTCCATTTCAATAACAGATGGGGACAAAATGAATCCCAGAAATGAGATCCTCTGTACGCCAAAAAGACACTTTGATCCCTTCACATACAGAGCATTCTCTCTCAAAATCTGGAATACAGTTCGAACATGTTTCACATGAGAGTCCCAGTCATTAGAAAAAATCAAGATATCATCCAAATAAACAATCAGAAATTTGTCCACAAAATCCCTGAAAATGTCATTCATGAAGGACTGGAAGACGGAAGGAGCATTAGTGAGCCCAAAGGGCATCACTAGGTACTCAAAATGCCCTTCAGGGGTATTGAATGCCGTCTTCCATTCATCCCCGTACTTAATGCGAATAAGGTTATACGCCCCCCTGAGGTCAAGCTTGGTAAACCAAGTAGCGTTTTTCACCCTGGAAAACAGGTCAGAAATCAAGGGTAACGGGTATTGATATTTCACAGTAATATTGTTCAAGCGACGATAATCAATACACGGCCTTAATGAACCATCCTTTTTGGCCACAAAGAAAAAACCGGCACCTAAGGGTGAAGAGGATGGTCTGATATGACCCTTCTCCAATGATTCCTTGATATAAGACCGCATAGCGTCATGTTCAGGTACAGACAAGTTAAAAAGGCGACCTTTAGGGAATTTACTACCCGGCACTAATTCAATAGCGCAGTCATAGCTCCTATGGGGAGGCAAGGATGCAGATTTACTTTCGCTAAACACATCAGAAAAATCAATCAAAAAGTCAGGAACATCCTGAGCCTGGGGGGAGGCAGAAAAAACAGGAGTGTTGGTATTAACACATTGGCAGCCCCAACTGGTTACAGACACAGATTTCCAATCCAAAACAGGATTATGAGACTGTAACCAAGGAAAACCCAGCACAATAATGTCATGCAGATTATACAGAACCAAAAATTTGCAGCACTCCTGGTGATCAGGTTCAACCCTCATTATCACCTGAGTAGAAAACTGGGGCTTATTCTCAGCCAAAGGGGTAGAATCGATCCCCAGTAGGGGAATAGACTTCTGTAGGGGTATCAAGGGAAACCCACAACGTTTAGCAAAATCATAATCCATCAGGTTAATAGCTGCTCCAGAATCAACGAAAGCCTGAGCAGAAAATGAGGACAGAGAGCATATCAGAGTGACAGTTAATAAAAACTTAGTCTGAACACTACCCAAGACAACTGAGCGTGCAAAACGTCTTCCCCGCTTAGGGCAGACTGAAATAGCATGAGAGGCATCACCACAGTAGAAACATAACCCATTGCGCTTTCGAAACTCATGACGCTGTGCCCCAGACACCACTCTATCACACTGCATGGGTTCAGAAGCTGGTTCACAAGGCAACACCATTCCACGCATACTTCTCCGCTCACGCAAACGTCTGTCAATTTGAATCGCTAATGACATAGAATCATTGAGACCAGAGGGGACAGGGAATCCCACCATAACATCCTTTACATTATCTGACAGACCCTTCCGAAAAAGGGCCGCCAAAGCGTCGTCATTCCATTTGGTCAGGACTGCCCACCTACGGAATCTCTGATAGTATAACTCAGCGTCATAAAGCCCTGATTTAATGCCAACAAGGCTTTTTCAGCTTGATCAATGACATTAGGCTCATCGTACAATAACCCCAAAGCCTGAAAAAATGCATCAACATCACTCAAAACAGGATCCCCAGGTGTCAGGGAAAAAGCCCAATCCTGAGGATCGCCGCGCAGGAGAGAGATGATAATTTGAACCTGCTGCGCTGCGTTCCCTGAGGACTTAGATTTTAAGGCAAAAAACAATTTACAATTATTTTTGAAATTCTGAAACTTAGCTCGATCCCCTAAAAACAAATCTGGCATGGGGATCCTAGGTTCCACAACAGGCAACCCAGCAAGATAGATAGCAATACTCCGAACCTCAGTGGCAAGCTGATCCACACGGCCAGACAACTGTGCAAACTCCATTGAGAGAAAAGATCCTCCCCAGCACCCAGAGATACAGAGGGAAAAAAAATGCAACAAACAGAAAAATATCTCTGACAACCTTTTTTTTTTTTTACAATATTTTTCCCTTCTGTGAGTACCATATAATTTTCAGTTTGGGCCGGTGATACTGTTCTGATTTGGTAGCTGAGGAGTGCAGGTAAAAAAGGCAATACACCAGAGCAGTTGGAATCTATGAGATTGCAGTACCCTGACTAACCACAACTAGAGGCAGCCGTGGAGCGTTCCTACGTTGGTCCTAGACGCCTCGTCACAGCCTGAGAAACTAACTACACCTAAAGATAGAAATAGGAAAGCTATCTGCCCCGGAGCAGAACCCCAAAGATAATAGAAAGCCCCCAAACATGTAATGGCGGTTAGACAAGATGAAATACTGACACAGAAAGAAAATAGTATGAGCAAACGCTGGGGCCCAAACTAACTAAATAGAAAAGAATAGGAAGGGTACTTACTGCAATCCCAGAAAACCCTGAAAAGCACCAACTCTACTAATTTCAAAAACAACTGAGATCACACGACCTCTACCACCTAAATTAGTTCTCTGGTGTAACAAAATCAAAACAGCAGCCACTGAAAAAACTGGAAAAAGCAAAAGTACAAACATCAGTGGCTGAACTAAACTGAGAGGGCAAAAGCCCCCGGAGGGGACCCTGAAGGCCCCCACAGAAGTGCAGGACAAAATGCAAAAATATAGCACAAAAACAAAAAGAAGAAAATGTCTTATCTGTTAGCAGGAGATGCAGACACGACACAGCAGGCTACAAGGGAAACTGGAATCAAGGATTCAGACCAGAACAATTGATCACCGGCAACCCTGATGGGAAGGTGACTCCCTTATATAAGACCAGTCAGTAACACCTGATTCCCAGTCCTCACAATCTTCACTGGACAGACCAGCACCGCTTGTAACCACCAGAGGAAGCCTCTGCTCAGAACTCATCTCAAACCCATTCACAACAAAAAGTCCTCCAAAATCTGGAAACAAACTGGACTCCTCTGTCAGACACAATGTTCTCAGGAATGCCGTGTAACCGAACCACGTGCTGAAGGAACATAGGCACCAATTCGGAGGAGGAAGGCAACTTAGGTAATGGCACAAGATGTATCATCTTGGAAAACCTATCACAAATCACCCAGATAACGGTCATTCTCTGAGAAACAGGGAGGTTGGAAATAAAATCCATAGAGATATGGGTCCATGGTCTCTTGGGCTGAGGCAATGGCAGCAACAAATCACTAGAGCGAGAGCAAGGCTTGGAGCGAGAGCAAGTCCCACAGGACTGCACAAACTCCCTGACGTCACGAGACAAAGTAGGCCACCAAAAGGACCAACTCACCAAGTCTCTGGTACCAAAAATTCTGGGATGACCGGCCAACGCGGAACAATGAATCTCAGACATCACACTGTTCTTCCACTGGTCTGGGACAAACAATTTCCCAACAGGGCAGCGCTCGGGTTTATCCTCCTGACACCCTCCAGAGCCAGTCTCAAATTGGGCGAGATGGCGGAAAGAACTACACCCTCTTTCAAAATAACAGCAGGATCAGATAACTCAGGAGGGTCCGCAAGGAAACTCCTCGAGAGGGCATCCGCCTTAACATTCTTAGTGCCAGGAGAAAGGAAACCACAAAATTAAAATGTGTGAAAAACAAGGCCCACCTGGCCTGTCTAGGATTAAGTCGCTTGGCTGATTCGAGATAAACCAGATTCTTATGGTCCGTGAGGACCACCACCTGATGTTTGGCTCCCTCCAGCCAATGTCTCCACTCTTCAAAAGCCCACTTCATGGCCAATAACTCCCGATTACCCACGTCATAATTACGTTCAGTTGGAGAAAATTTTCGAGAGAAAAAAGCACAAGGGTTACTTTTAGAGGTCTCAGGATCTCTTTGGGACAAAACGGCACCTGCCCCAATTTCAGAGGCATCAACTTCCACCTGAAATGGCAGAGAAACATCAGGCTGCCGTAGAACAGGAGCAGAAGTGAATCTCTGTTTAAGTTCCTGAAACGCAGAGACTGCCTCAGGAGGAAAATTCACCACATCAGAACCCTTTTTGGTCAAATCAGTCAATGGTTTAACAATAACAGAGAAATTACCAATAAATTTACGATAAAAATTGGCAAAACCCAAGAATCTCTGAAGAGCCTTTAATGAAGTAGGTTGGACCCAATCACAGATGGCCTGAACCTTGACCGGGTCCATTTCAATAACAGATGGAGACAAAATGAATCCCAGAAATGAGATCCTCTGTACGCCAAAAAGACACTTTGATCCTTTCACATACAGAGCATTCTCTCTCAAGATCTGGAACACAGTCCGAACATGTTTCACATGAGAGTCCCAGTCATTGGAAAAAATCAAGATATCATCCAAATAAACAATCAGAAATTTATCCACAAAATCCCTGAAAATGTCATTCATGAAGGACTGGAAGATGGAAGGAGCATTAGTGAGCCCAAAGAGCATCACTAGGTACTCAAAATGCCCCTCTGGGGTATTAAACGCCGTCTTCCATTCATCCCCGTGCTTAAAGCGAATAAGGTTATACGCCCCCCTGAGGTCTTCTTGGTAAACCAAGTAGCACTTTTCACCCTGGAAAACAGGTCAGAAATCAAGGGTAACGGATACTGGTATTTCACAGTGATATTGTTCAAGAGACGATAATCAATACACGGCCTTAATGAACCATCCTTTTTGGCCACAAAGAAAAATCCAGCACCCAAGGGTGAAGAGGATGGTCTGATATGACCCTTCTCCAATGACTCCTTGATATAAGACTGTATGGCATCATGTTCAGGTACAGACAAGTTAAAAAGGCGACCTTTAGGGAATTTACTACCAGGCACTAATTCAATAGCGCAGTCATAGCTCTAATGGGGGGGCAAGGATGCAGATTTACTTTCGCTAAATACATCACAAAAATCAGTCAAAAAGTCAGGAACATCTTGAGCCTGGGGAGAGGCAGAAAAAACAGGAGTGTTGGCATTAACACATTGGCAGCCCCAACTGGTTACAGACACAGATTTCCAATCCAAAACAGGATTATGAGACTGCAATCAAGGGAAACCTAGTACAATAATGTCATGCAGATTATACAGCACCAAAAATTTGTAACTCTCCTGATGATCAGGTTCAACCCTCATTATCACCTGAGTAGAGAACTGGGGTTTATTCTCAGCCAAAGGGGTAGATCAATCCCCAGTAGGGGAATAGACTTCCGTAGGGGTATCAAGGAAACCAACAACGTTTAGCAAAATCAAAATCCATCAGGTTAATAGCTGCTCCCCAATCAACAAAAGCCTGAGCAGAAAATGTGGACAGGGAGCAAATCAAGGTAACAGTCAACAGAAATTTAGTCTGAACACTACCCAAGACAACTGAGCGTGCAAAACGTCTTCCCCGCTTAGGGCAGACAGAAATAGCATGGAGGCGTCACCACAATATAAACATAACCCATTGCATTTTCGAAACTCATGACACTGTGCCCCAGAAGCCACTCTATCACACTGCATGGGTTCAGAAGCTGGCTCACAAGGCAACACTATTCCATGCATACCTCTACGCTCACGCAAACGTCTGTCAATCTGAATCGCTAATGACATAGAATCATTGAGACCAGAGGGAGCAGGGAAACTCACCATAACATCTTTTACATTCTCTGACAGACCCTTCTGAAAAAGGGCTGCCAAAGCATCATCATTCCATTTGGTCAGGACTGCCCACTTTTGGAATTTCTGACAGTACAACTCAGCGTCCTCAAGCCCCTGATTTAATGCCAAAAAGGTTTTTTCAGCTTGATCAGTGACATTAGGTTCATCGTACAATAATCCCAGAGCCAGAAAAAATGCATCAACATTACTCAAAACAGGGTCCCCAGGTGTCAGGGAAAAAGCCCATTCCTGAGGATCGCCGCGCAGGAGAGAGATGACAATTTGAACCTGCTGTGCTGCGTTCCCTGAGGACTTAGGTTTTAAGGCATAAAACAACTTACAGTTATTTTTGAAATTAAGAAATTTAGCTCAATACCCCAAAAACAAATCTGGCATGGGGATCCTGGGTTCCACAACTGGCAACCTAGCAAGATAGGTAGCAATACTCCAAACCTCAGGGGCAAGCTGATCCACACGCCCAGACAACTGTGCAAACTCCATTGAGAAAAAAAAATCCTCCTCAGCACCCAGAGAAAAAGAGGGAAAAAATGCAACAAACAGAAAAAAAAAAAATCTGACAACTCTGACAACCTTTTTTGTTTCCACACTATTTTTCCCTTCTGTGAGTACCATACAATTTTCAGTTGGGCCGGTGATACTGTTATGTTTTGGTAGCTGAGGAGAGCAGGCAAAAACGGCAATATACCAGAGAGGTTGGAATCTACTGGATTGCAGTACCCTGACTAACCACCACAACTAAAGGCAGCCGTGGAGCGTTCCTACGTTGGTCCTAGACGCCTCGTCTCAGCCTGAGAGGTTAACTACACCTAAAGATAGAAAGAGGAAAGCTAACTGCCCCGGAGCAGATCCACAAAAAACATAGGAAGCCCCCAAACATGTAATGGCGGTTAGACAAGAGGAAATACAGACACAGACAGAAAATAGTATGAGCAAACGCTGGGGCCCAATCTGCCTAGACAGAAAAGGATAGGAAGGATACTTACTGCAATCCAAAAAAAAACCTAAAAAAAAGCCAACGCTACTAATTGCAAAAACACCTGAGATCACACGACCTCTACCACCTAAATTAGTTCTCTGGTGTAACAAAACTAAGCCGCAGCCACTGAAAAAACTGGAAAAGGCAAATGAACAAACAACAGTGGCTCCAGAGGAACCGAGAGGAGCCCAAGCCCCCCGGGGAGGGGAACCTGGCCAACCTCACAGAAATGCAGAGAAATATGCAAATGGCAAGCACAAAAACAAAAAACAGAAAATATCTTATCTGGGAGCAGGAGAAGAGGCAAGACTCAGCAAGCTTCCAAGTGAACCAGGAAACAACGTTGCGACAAGAACAATTGATCACCGGCAACCATGATGGGGGGAAACCTCCCTTATATCCAGCCAGTCTGTGACTCCCGATTGCCAATCCTCATTGAATGGTTCAGTACTGTTTGTAACCACCAGAGGGAGCTTCTGCTCAGAATTAATTTCTAAAACATTCACAACAACTGGCTCTGGAGGGGTGCCAGGAGGATAAACCTGAACGCTGCCATGTTGGGAAATTGTTTGTCCCAGACCAGTGGAAGAAGAGTGTGATGTCTGAGATTCATTGTTCCGCGTTGGCTGGTCATCCCGGTATTTTTGGTACCAGAAACTTGGTGAGTTGGTCCTTTTGTGGCCTGCTTTGTCTCGAGACGTCAGGGACTTTGTGCAGTCCTGTGGGACTTGCTCTCGTTCCAAGCCTTGCTCTCGCTCTAGTGATTTGTTAATGCCATTACCTGTGCCCGAGAGGCCATGGACCCATATCTCTATGGATTTTATTTCCGACCTCCCTGTCTCTCAGAGAATGACCGTTATCTGGGTAATCTGTGATAGGTTTTTCAAGATGATACATCTTGTGCCATTACCTAAGTTGCCTTCCTCCTCCGAATTGGTGCCTTTGTTTTTTCAGCACGTGGTTCTGTTACATGACATTCCGGAGAACATTGTGTCGGACAGAGAAGTCCAGTTTGTTTCCAGATTTTGAAGAACATTTTGTTCTAAACTTGGTGTTCAGTTATCTTTCTCCTCTGCATTTCACCCTCAGACCAATGGACAAACCCGAGAGAACAAACCAGACCTTGGAGACTTATTTGAGATGTTTTGTGTCTGCTGATCAAGATGACTGGGTCTCTTTTTTGCCTTTGGCTGAGTTTGCTCTTAATAATAGGGCTAGCTCTGCCACCTTGATGTCTCCATTTTTCTACAATTCTGGGTTTCACCCTCGATTTTCTTCAGGACAGGCGGAGGCTTCCGTATGTCCAGGGGTGGACTCTATTGTGGAGCGTTTGCAGCAGGTTTGGGACTAGGTAGTGGAGAGGTTGTCTCTCTCTCAGGAGAAGGCCCAGCGGTTTGTCAACCGGCATAGGACTGATGGTCCTCGTTTTAAAGTGGGGGACTTGGCTTGGTTGTCCTCAAGAGATATCCCTATGAAGGTTGCGTCTCCAAAATTTAAGCCAAGGTTCATTGGACCTTATAAGATCATGGAAATTCTTAATCCGGTTTCCTTCCGTTTGCTTCTTCCAGGGACATTTAAGATCCATAACCTGTTCCTCAAGTCCTTATTGAAGAGGTTTGTCAAGCCAGTGGTTCCTATGGCTGCACCTCCCGACCCTGTTTTGGTTGAGGGCAATTTGAAGTATGTGGTTGAGAAAATATTGGATTCTCATTTTGCTTGACGGAAACTCCAGTATTTGGTTAACTGGAGAGGTTATGGTCAAGAGGACAATTCTTGGGTGTTTGCTTCGGACATCCATGCTAGGAGACTGATCTGTGCCTATCATCGAGCTCATCCTGATCGGCCTGGTTGCGCAAGTGAGGGTTCGGTGACCCCTCCACAAGGGGGGGAGTACTGTTGTGAACACGTTGGAGGCGACTTCAGAGCTGGGGCTCCTCCTGTGGTTGCTGAGGGTAATGAACCAGTTGCTGAATGGCTTTCAGCTGGGTCCGATTGGACTGATATAAGTGACCTGAACTCCCATCAGCCTTGCCGGTAATCAATTGTTCTTCCAGATCTTGGTTGGAGCTCAGCTTGCATTCCTGCTCTCACTCAGATAAGTGACTTGTTGTTTTTTTTTTCCCTCTGGTTGGATTTTCCTTACTGGTTGGCTGCCTTGCAGCGGACTTCTGCCTGGTCCCCTTTTGGGGCCTGGCGCTGCATTAGTGCTCAGTTTGTGTTTGCACTTTTGCTCTGTTCCTGTGTCACTTTTATTTGCTGAATTGCTGTGTGTTACACCAGAGATCTGATTAAGGTGGTAGAGATCGTGTGATCTCAGGTTTTTTTGTTAATCAGAAGTGTTGGTATTTTTGTCATGGTTTTTTGGGTTGCAGTCAGAATTCTTTCCTATACTTTTCTATCTAGACAGTATTGGGCCCCAGCATTTGCTCATTCTATTTTCTGTCTGTGTTCGTATTTTCTTCTTGTCTAACCGCCATTACATGTTTGGGGGCTTCCTATTTATTTGGGGGTTCTGCTACGGGGCAGTTAGCTTTCATCTTTCTGTTTTTAGGTGTAGCTATCTCTCCGGCTGTGACGAGGTGTCTAGGATCACCGTTGGTACGCTCCACGGCTACTTCTAGTGTTGCGGTTAGTTTAGGGTTCTGCAACCCAGTAGTTTCCAGCCTCTCTGGTGTATTGCTACTTCGGCTATTTTTTTGCTTTTTCTCCTCAGCTACCGAAACATAACAAAGCGCTGAGGTGGGGAATGAGTGCTGGGGAGGAATGAGCGCTGGGTGAGAATGAGCGCTGAGGTGGGGAATGAGCACTGGGAGAAAGCGATGGGGAGGAATGAGCGCTGGGGGAGAATGAGCGCTGGGGAGAATGAGCGCTGGGGGAGAATGAGCGCTGGGGAGGAATGAGCGCTGGGGGAGAATGAGCACTGAGGTGGGGAATGAGCGCTGGGGAGAATGAGCACCGGGGGGGAAAACACTGCAGCGAGGACACAGCTCCGTTCAAAGCTTTGCCGGCTTTTGTACGCGCGGTGATTCCACATGTGTTCATTGAACCATGTGGAATCACCGCATCCTATACATAGGACGGTGTTATTTATCTTGCGTAGACTGAGCGTCTCCGCGAGATAAATAGACATGCTGCGGTCTAGAAAGACGTGCCGCATGTGCATATACGCAGGTCTGCCACCTGCATCTTTGAAATTGTACGCATAGTGGAGACGGGATTTCATAAAATCCCCTCCACTATGCTGTAACATCTGGACGCTGCGGATTGGACTCTGCGACTGTTCTCAGCGTCCAACCCGCAGTGTTTCCTGAACGTGGAAACGTACCCTAAATATATCTCTGCCTCTGGACATTATATAGTATAGATTTGCCTGGACGGTACATTATTATAAATCTACTACCTGAGCATTATATATTATAGATCACCCTGGACATTACAGATAATAGATTGTACGTCACATATTACAAATCATTCTGGACATTTTATACTATAGGTCTCCTTGTACATATATTATAGATCTATAATAAATAATATACCGGGAGATCTATAAGATAAGTTGTCCAGATTTATATGTAAGTATCTGTTTAAACCCAGACATATGAATAAGGCCTTAGTCAGAGACTGGGCAGTAATAGAATAATAAAATCCATCTAGTAATCCTCCAATGTCTGCTGGACATGGTGTGGGGAGAGTTTCTAGTTCAGTTAGCACACAGACACCAGACTTCTTGCTGTTAACCAGTTAATGTTTTCTTGTCCACCATACTGCAGTGTCAAAAAGAAGAAGACAGCGAGACAGGCAGCAACATCGCATCAGAGAGCGCTTGACCTCGAAACCGAAAATCCTCAGATCCTGGTATTGTAACATAATATTAAGAATATTTATTCATTGATATTGCGCTATTAACTCCACAGCACTTTACATACATCATCAACACTGTCCCCATTGGGGCTCACAATCTAAACAAAAAGAAGAAAAATCCAGCGTAGAGTAGAAGTAATAAAAAGTTCAATTCTTTAATAAATGCGATAAAAAATAAACAGCAATATACAAGCAGTACAGGTCCACAAAAAATTTTTTATCGCATTTATTAAAGAATTGAACTTTTTTATTACTTCTACTCTACGCTGGATTTTTCTTCTTTTTGTTTTCATCTGCTCTGGTTGCTCTGCCATATCCGTGCGAGGAGTGAAGATCCACATGCAATGTGAAGATTGGGGTAAGCTGACTCCACTTGTTTCTTTTTCACAATCTAAACATCCTATTTGTATGTCTTTTGAGTGTGGTAGGAAACCACTGTCTTTGAAAGAGCTACATGGGCATACACATAGATTCGGCCTCATTCATTCCCTATGGGACTTGCAAACATGTGCGGCACTTGCGGTGAGACTAAAAAACACTGCTAGTAGCGTTTTTTTTTTCCGTTGCTGCAAGTATCGGATTTGCGGGATCGCGTCAAAACCACAAGTGTCGCACATGTCTGCAAGTCGCATAGGGAATGAAAGAGGCTGAATGCAGTGTTGCCAGAAGTGATCCGTTATGTGGCAGATGCGGAAAAAACTGCTGGATCTGCCGTGAATGGCAAAAATCGCTGATGTGCAAGTAGCCTAAGTCACTGATGCCAGTGTCTGCATTAGTCATACTCACCAATGGGGAGGCAGAACGAAAAGTGCCTAGGGCAGCATAAACTCTAAATACGGCCATGATGCTCGGGCGTTATAAACTTTAGTGAAACACCTGGCGGTTCAAAGTTCTCACCACACATCTACATAAGTTCCTTGAGGGGTCTAGTTTCCAAAATGGTGTCATTTGTGGGGGGTTTCCACTGTTTAGGCACATCAGGGGCTCTCCAAACATGACATGGCGTCGAGCCAATTCTGCGTTGAAAAAGTCAAATGGCGCTCCTTCCCTTCCGAGCTCTGCCATGCACCCAAACAGTGATTAACCCCCACATATGGGGTATCAGCGTGCTCAGGACAAATTGCACAATAATTTTTGGAGTCTTGTTACCCTTGTGAAAATAAAAATTGGGGTGAAAAGATCATTTTTGTGGAAAAAATATGATTTTTTAATTTACTGCTCTACGTTATAAACTTGTGTGAAGCACTTGGGGGTTCAAATTGCTCACCACACATCTAGATAAGTTTCTTAGGGGGTCTAGTTTCCAAAATGGGGTCACTTGTGGTGGGTTTCCACTGTTTAGGCATATCAGGGGCTCTCCAAATTCAACATGGCGTCCAATCTCAATTCCAGCCAATTTTGGTAGGAAAAAGTCAAATGGTGCTCCTTCCATTCCAAGCTCTGCCGTGCACCCAGTGGTTCCCCCCGACATATGGGGTATCAGCGTACTCAGGACAAATTGGACAACAACTTTTTTGGTCAAATTTCTCCTGTTACCCTTGGGAAAATAAAAAATTGGTGACTAAAAGATAATTTTTGTGGGAAAAAATAGGATTTTTTATTTTCATGCCCGGGCATTATAAAGTTGTGTAAAGCCCTTGGGGGTTCAAAGTGCTCACCACAGATCTAGATAAGTTCCTTAGGGGGGTCTAGTTTCCAAAATGGGGTCACTTGTTTAGGCACATCTGGGGCACTGCAAACGGAACATGACCCCATCAACGTCTGCATTCCAAAACGTTATTACTTCCTTTCCAAGCCCTGCCGTGCGCCCAAACAGTTTCCCCCCCACACATATGGGGTATCAGCATACTCAGGACAACTTGGGCAACAACTTTTGGGGTCCAATTTCCTTGGGAAAAATCAAAAATTTGGGACTAAAAAATCATTTTTGCGGAAAATTGTTTTTGTTTTTTTTCACACCCAGGCATTATAAACTTTTGTGAAACACTTGGGGGTTCAAAGTGCTCACAACAGTGTTGGTTACTTGGTGTTACAATGGTGTTACTTGTGGGGGGCTTCCACTGTTTAAGCGCATCAGGGGCTCTCCAAACGTGACATGGCGTCCAATCTCAATTCCAACCAATTTTGGTTTGAAAAAGTCAAACGGCGCTCCTTCCCTTACGAGCTCTGCCGTGTGCCCAAACAGTTGTTTTCCCCCACACACGGGGTATTGGCGTACTCAGGAGAAATTGCACAACAACTTTATCTGTCCATTTTCTCCTTTTACCCTTGTGAAAATAAAAAAAAGTTTGTAAAAGATCATTTTTGTGGCTAAAAAGTTAAATATTAATTTTTTCCATCCACGTTGCTTCAGCTCCTGTGAAGCACCTGAAGGGTTAATAAACTTCTTGAATGTAGTTTTGAGTACCTTGAGGGGTGCAGTTTTTATAATGGTGTCACTTTTGGGTATTTTCTGCCATATAGACCCGTCAAAGTGACTTCAAATGTGAGGTGGTCCCTAAAAAAATGGCTTTGTAAATTTTGTTGTAAAAATGAGAAATCGCTGGTCAACTTTTAACCCTTCTAATTTCCTAACAAAGAAAAATTTTGGTTCCAAAATTGTGCTGATGTAAAGTAGACATGTGGGAAATGTTATTTATTAACTATTTTGTGTGACATATTTCTCTGTTTTAAGGGAAAAAAAATTCAAAGTTTGAAAATTGCAAAATTTTTAAAATTTTCGCCATATTTGCGTTTTTTTCAAAAATAAACGCAAGTTATATCGAAGAAATTTTACCACTAACATGAAGTACAATATGTCACGAGAAAACAATCTCAGAATCGCGAAGATCCGTTGAAGCGTTCCAGAGTTATAACCTCATAAAGAGACAGTGGTCAGAATTGTAAAAATTGGCCCGGTCATTAACGTGCAAACCACCCTTGGGGTGAAGGGGTTAAAAAACCCTCCAGGATTTTACCCACAGTAGATGTTAAGCTCACTGGCCTATAATTTCCAGGTTCAGTTTTTGCCCCCTTTTTAAATATTGGCACCACATTTGCTATACGCCAGTCCTGTGGTACAGACCCAGTTATTATGGAATCTTTAAAGATTAAAAATAATGGTCTATCTATAACTGTACTTAATTCCTGCAGTACTCGGGGGTGTATCCCATCCGGGCCTGGGGATTTGTCAACTTTAGTGATTTTTAGACGCCGCCGTACTTCCTGCTGGGTTAAGCATGTGACATTTAATGGAGAATTTTTTTTATCTCTGATCATGTTATCTGTCATGGGATTTTCTTGTGTAAATACAGTTGAAAAAAAGTCATTTAGCATATTGGCTTTTTCCTCATCCTCATCCACCATTTCACCCAGACTATTTTTAAGGGACCAACACTATCATTTTTTAGTTTCTTGCTATTTATGTAGTTAAAGAATATTTTGGGATTATTTTTACTTTCTCTGGCAATGAGTCTCTCTGCCTCAATCTTTGCTGTCTTGATTTGCTTTTTACAGAATTTATTCAGTCTTCTGTATTTATTTAATGCCTCTTCACTACCTACTTGCTTTAATTCCCTAAACGCTTTCTTTTTGTCCCTTATTGCGCCCCTTACAGCTCTATTTAGCCATAGTGGTTTCCTCCTAATTCTAGCATGTTTATTCCCATAGGGTATATACTGTGCACAGGTCCTATTCAGGATGCTAATAAACATCTCCCATTTTCTTTGTGTATTTTTATGTCTCAGGATATCGTCCCAGTTTATTGCACCAAGATCATCTCTCATCCGTTGGAAATTTGCCTTCCTGAAGTTTAGTGTCCTTGTAACCCCTCGACTACACATCTTATTAAAGGATACATGAAAGCTTATTATTTTGTGATCACTATTACCCAAGTGACCCCCAACCCTTATATTTGATATGCGGTCTGGCCTGTTAGTTAATATTAGGTCTAGCAGTGCCCCCCCTCTTGTTGGGTCCTGAACTAGTTGTGAAAGGTAATTGTCTCTCATAGTTGCCAAAAACTTATTACCTTTGCTGGAACTGCAGGTTTCTGTTCCCCAATGTATTTCAGGGTAGTTGAAGTCCCCCATAATAATGACTTCTCCTTGAGTTGCTGCTTCATCTATTTGCTTTACGAGGATATTCTCTGTTGCTTCCATTATTTTAGGAGACTTATAACAAACCCCTATCAGTAATTTATTATTTTTCCCCCCTC
Organism: Oophaga sylvatica; assembly: GCA_033576555.1. NCBI lineage: Eukaryota > Metazoa > Chordata > Amphibia > Anura > Dendrobatidae > Oophaga > Oophaga sylvatica. The sequence continues at coordinate 8,295 of JARQOD010005981.1, read as the reverse complement.
CCCTAATCTCCACCCACAGAGACTCTACATCTTCATTAGATTCACAGATATCACGCAGGATGGGTTTTAAGGATGATTTTACATATAAACACACACCCCCACCTCGCTTATTTTTACGGTCATTTCTAAACAGACTATAGCCCTGTAAATTAACCGCCCAGTCGTGGCTCTCATCCAGCCAAGTCTCAGATATCCCCACCATGTCATAATTATGTTCCAACAAAATTAATTCTAATTCCGCCATTTTGTTGGTGAGGCTTCTTGCATTAGTATACATGCACTTTATGTATCTCTCTGAACCTCTATTCTTTCTTAAATTATTAACTGTTCTAACCCCACCCCCCATGCCACCCCCACCCCCAATTTCATTATTTGTGCCCAGGTCTCTATCTGTACTGCCTTCCCCTCCTATAAAATGAATACCCTCCCCCCCAGTCCCTAGTTTAAAGACTCCTCCAACCTTCTAGCCATTTTCTCCCCCAGCACAGCTGCACCCTCCCCATTGAGGTGCAGCCCATCCCTAGCATAGAACCTGTAGCCAACTGAGAAGTCGGCCCAGTTCTCCAGGAACCCAAACCCCTCCTTCCTACACCAATTCTTGAGCCACTTATTAACCTCCCTAATCTCCCGTTGCCTCTCTGGTGTGGCACGTGGTACAGGCAGTATTTCAGAAAATACCACGTTGGAGGTCCTTGCTTTAAGCTTGCAGCCTAATTCCCTGAAATCATCTTTAAGGACCTTCCACCTGCCTCTAACTTTGTCATTTGTGCCAATGTGCACCATGACCGCTGGGTCCTCACCAGCCATTCCCAGTAATCTGTCAACCCGATCAGCGATGTGTCGGACTCGAGCGCCAGGTAGGCAGCACACTGTTCGACGATCCCTGTCTTTGTGACAGATTGCCCTATCTGTTCCCCTAATAATTGAGTCCCCCACTACCAGCACCTGTCTGGCCTGCCCTGCTCTCCTAATTCCCCCCTTACTGGAGCAGACACTCCCCCGGCTTTCAGAGGACATGCCTGGCTGCAGCAGTGCTACCCCTGTACTGACAACCCCCTCATCTGCCAACTTTGCAAACTTATTGGGGTGTGCCAGATCAGGACTAGCCTCCCTGGCGCTCTTCCCTCTACCCCGCTTTCTAACTGTCACCCAGCTTCCTACTTCAGTGTCCTGCAGCTCCACCCTAGCATCCCCCCCCTCATCTATCCCATTGAGCGTCTGCTCAGTGAGCAGAAGACTCCTTTCCATATTGTCTATGGATCTCAGTGTTGCCAGCTGCACATTTAGATCCAAGATTTGGACTTCCAAATGCACAACGTGCTCACATCTCACACAGCAGTATGCACCCTCGACCGGCTGTTCAAGGACTGCATACATGTGGCAAGATGTACACTGGATGGCATTGGCAATAGTGGAGCACATATCTAATGGGGATTTCACCAGACAGCAAAGATAAGTAAAAATAAATAAAAAGTATTAATAAAATATACAGTAACAGCAATTCAGTAAATCCTCCCTTGGAAACTCCCTGAATCCAAAAAAAAGTTTGTAAAAGATCATTTTTGTGACTAAAAAGTTAAATATTCATTTTTTCCTTCCTAGTTGCTTCAGCTCCTGTGAAGCACCTGAAGGGTTAATAAACTTATTGAATGTGGTTGTGAGTACCTTGAGGGGTGCAGTTTTTAGAATGGTGTCACTTTTGGGTATTTTCTGCCATATAGACCCTCAAAGTGACTTCAAATGTGAGGTGGTCCCTAAAAAAAATGGCTTTGTAAATTTTGTTGTAAAAATGAGAAATCGCTGGTCAACTTTTAAACCTTATAATTTCCTAACAAAAAAAAAATTTGTTTCCAAAATTGTGCTGATGTAAAGTAGACATGTGGGAAATGTTATTTATTAATTATTTTGTGTGACATATTTCTCTGTTTTAAGGGAATAAAAATTCAAAGTTTGAAAATAGCAAAATTTTCAAAATTTTCACCATATTTGCGTTTTTTTTCAAAAATAAACGCAAGTTATATCAAATTTTTTTTACCACAAACGTGAAGTACAATATGTCATGAGATAACAATCTCAGAATCGCGAAGATCCGTTGAAGCGTTCCAGAGTTATAACATCATAAAGAGACAGTAGTCAGAATTGTAAAAATTGGCCCGGTCATTAACGTGCAAACCACCCTTGGGCGTGAAGGGGTTAATCCAGCAAAATTTTGAAACACTTTTTCGAAGTGTTAGATAATATAAAAGAAATTTACCCCAGACCACGTAAAACTGCATGGGCGACAAATTTAAACCTGCAAAATTTTTAAACAGTTTTTTGAGTGTTATGTATAAAAAATTGAAACCAGAGCACAGAATAGTGTGCGGGGAAGAAATTTAACCCAGGGAATTTTTTTGAACATTTTTTTTTGAGTGTTATATAATACAAAAAAGTAACATGAATCACATAATACTCGATGGATCAAAATATATTCTATTTTTAACCCCCCCCCACCTCCAAAAAAAAAAAAAAGCTGCAGCTATATGTTTGCCAACTGACTGTCTCTGTCTACAGACTGGGTTCTGTCACTATCCCTGCTCTTGCTAGACTAAATGTAGATTGTATGTGATATAAGTGGATCGCTCGCCAGGGCAGTGGGGATACTCGGTACCGGGCCGCTTCTTAAAGGGGAAGTGTCACAGCGGCAGTGACCCGGTCCGTTGCCTTGGGCGTCCAATAAAAGGGGTATATTTACAAGGGATAATAGAGTTTGTAATGAAGTGTTCATGACGCCACCTGTGGTTTCTGGTCGGAGGTGACCAGCGCTGCAGTGCAGATCCTCTGGGACTGGTGGTGATGCAGCAGAGTTGTTAAAGCTCCCCTCAGGTGGAGCTATGTCACAGGACAGATGTAATATAAGGTAGATGGTAAAGATGTAGTAATTAGCAAGGGATGTAGCTGTGTTGAGTGGGTGTTGCAGGAAGAACTTGAGAGGACCCAGTCAGATGCAGTTTCCAAAGCTTTACTCACTTTTCTGGTGCCTGCTTGGTGCCACGTCCTCCGGGTGAGGGATCCAACCAACTTCCAGGTAGATGGAGAACACCTTTCCAGAACTCCCTGTCAGTATATGCCTTCCTGGCTGTCTCACTGTGCTGATTTCTACTCTTCTTTCTTCCCAGCACCACACAATCAGTGTCCCAGGCTAGCAGCTGCGAAGCCTGACGGATAACGCGCCCAAAGCGTTTCCTTGATTCTTTTTAGCTGCCTTTCCGGAGAAGATAATTGTGGCTGTTGGCTGTGACCCCTAAAGTTGCCACAGCTGTCGGCTTGCTAGCTGAGTCCTGTTGTACGCTCCACTAGACTAGAGGCCGAGACCCTTCTGCGACATGGATTTTATACTGTGCACACAGGCCTGGACAAGCACTCTCTCCCTCCAGGAGCTATGCAATGGCTTCAATGTGCCAAAACGGGTAACGTCTGTTCTTTTATAAGCCCTGATGATGTCACACAGCCAGGCAATCACAGTCATGCCACAACTAAGATGGATACGGCATTACAGTAATGTGCAGGCAATCCCCGCACACTTATTTACTGTGCAACAGGTGCCAAAAATGCAGCGCGCGGATTTCAGTTTGACATAGATCACCGCCCATTACTCGCCGAGTGATAAGTACATCCAAGCACCGTGATACTTGAATGATAACCGAAAAGGATGGTATCTACATATGTGCCCACGTGAAACATATAAGGGGAGGTGTGATGTGTGGGGTGCTTTGCTGATGACACTATTGGTCCTTTTTTTCAAATTCAAGGCACATTTACCCAGGTTGACTGACTCCAAAAATATACAAAAAAACTTAATTGGACATGTCTAGCCATAAGGCGCTGTGTCAAATTTGGAGAAAATCAAACACTGCATGTCAGCGCAAACACCTCATATCAACTGTCAAGCACAGTGAAAGAGGGAATGCTTCGGGCTGGTTTTACAGTCACCGGAGATAAGCACCTTGAAGTTACTGAGACAACTATAAACAGCTCTGTACCTAAGTATTCAAGAGTCATATGTGAGGCCATCCATCCAAAAGCTAAAGCTTGGCTAAAACATGGTCATGCAACAGAACAATGATCCCAAAAATACTGGCAAATCTAAATAAGAAGAGCTGAAAAAGAAAAAAATTAAGATGATGTAAGGATCTATTAAAAATCAGAATCTCAACCCAACGATCACACGGGGATACCACAACAGAGTCGGGACAGACGACTGCAGCATCTGGGGACACACCTGTGGTTGTTAGAACGGCTTCACTGTCCTATTAGCAGTTCTGGCTTTCATTGCCCTGTTTTTGTAAGGGTTAAACTGCTTAGTGGGACTTCTGTAAACTCTGTCTTATTGTATCAGCTGTTCTAAGTTGGTTACTCCCTGCAGGTATAAGAACTATCATCCTTGCTTCTTTCCTTGCCAGTGATAGCTTACCACTTTCTGGTTTGGAGTTGAAGGAGAGTTCAGAGTCAAGAACAGGCGGTTGGAGTAGTTTTCAGGAGATTTCTGTTTGGATTTTATTTGTGTGTGTTCCTACTTATCCTCTTCCCATTTGGCTTTTGGTTTTCCTTTATCCCTGTCTGTTTTCCCCTGTCTGTCTGGTTTGTGTTATTCCATATTTTTCTGTCCCATTCCTTCATGGGTGGGGGAGGAAACAGATAGGTGTTCATATAAGAGTATAGCAAGGTACAAATCCTGCAAATCCTACCACAATATCATGACACCAACTGAAATGATATGGTGGGACGTGAGAGATCCGAGCATTAACAAAAGTCTACAAACCTCAATGAATTTAATTAAAGTTGTAAAGAACAATGGGCCAAAAATTCCTCCAGATTAATGGGAAAGACTTGTAAAGTCCATAGAAAACTATTACTTCAAGTTATTGCTGCTAAAGGTGGTTTGCAATCCATTGATTCATGGGATGTACAGTGGGTTCGGAAAGTATTCAGACCCCTTTAAATTTTTCACTCTTTGTTTCATTGTAGCCATTTGGTAAATGCAAACAAGTTCATTTTTTTTTCTCATTAATGTACACTCTGCACCCCATCTTGACTGATAAAAACCAGAAATGTAGAAATTGTTGCAAATTTATTAAAAAAGAAAAACTGAGATATCACATGGTCATAAGTATTCAGACCCTTTGCTCAGACACAAATATTTTCATCACATGCTGTCCATTTCCTTGTGATCCTCCTTGAGATGGTTCTACTCCTTCATTGGAGTCCAGCTGTGTTTAATTAAACTGATAGGACTTGATTTGCAAAGGCGCACACCTGTCTATATAAGACCTCACAGCTCACAGTGCATTTCAGACCAAATGAGAATCATGAGGTCAAAGGAACTGGCCAAGGAGCTCAGAGACAGAATTGTGGCAAGGCACAGATATGGCCAAGGTTACAAAGGAATTTCTGCAGTACTGAAGGTTCCCAAGAGCACAGTGGTCTCCATAATCCTTAAATGGAAGAAGTTTGGGACCACCAGGAGTCTTCCTAGACCTGGCCATCCAGCCAAACTGAGCAATCGTGGGAGAAGAGCCTTGGTGAGAGAGGTAAAGAAGAACCTCAAGATCACTGTGGCTGAGCTCCACAGATGCAGTAGGGAGATGGGAGAAAGTGCCATAAAGTCAACTATCACTGCAGCCCTCCACCAGTCGGGCCTTTATGGCAGAGTAGCCCGACAGAAGCCTCTCCTCAGTGCAAGACACATGAAAGCCCGCATAGAGTTTGCTAAAAAACACAGGAAGGACTCCCAGACTATGAGAAATAAGATTCTCTGATCTGATGAGACGAAGATAGACCTTTTTGGTGATATGTGTGGAGAAAACCGGGCACTGCTCATCACCTGCCCAATACAATCCCAACTGTTATGATTTGGTAGCTGAGGAGTGCAGGTAAAAAAAAGGCAATACACCAGAGCAGTTGGAAACCATGAGATTGCAGTACCCTGACTAACCACCACAACCAGAGGCAGCCGTGGAGCGTTCCCACGTTGGTCCTAGACGCCTCGTCACAGCCCGAGAAACCAACCACACCCAAAGATAGATATAGGAAAGCTATCTGCCCCGGAGCAGAACCCCAAAGACAATAGAAAGCCCCCAAACATGTAATGGCGGTTAGACAAGATGAAATACTGACACAGAAAGAAAATAGCATGAGCAAACGCTGGGGCCCAAACTAACTAAATAGAAAAGGATAGGAAGGGTACTTACTGCAATCCCAGAAAACCCTGAAAAGCACCAACACCACTAATTTCAAAAACACCTGAGATCACACGACCTCTACCACCTAAATTAGTTCTCTGGTGTAACAAAATCAAAACAGCAGCCACTGAAAAAACTGGAAAAAGCAAAAGTGCATACATAAGTGGCTGAACTAAACTGAGAGGGCAAAAGCCCCCGGAGGGGACCCTGAAGGCCCCACAGAAGTGCAGGACAAAAATGCAAAAATATAGCACAAAAACAAAGAGAAGAAAATGTCTTATCTGTTAGCAGGAGATGCAGACACGACACAGCAGGCTACAAGGGAAACAGGAAAGAAGGATTCAGACCAGAACAATTGATCACCGGCAACCCTGATGGGAAGGTGACTCCCTTATATAAGACCAGTCAGTAACACCTGATTCCCAGTCCTCACAATCTTCACTGGACAGACCAGCACCGCTTGTAACCACCAGAGGAAGCCTCTGCTCAGAACTCATCTCAAACCCATTCACAACAGTACCCCCCCCTTGAGGAGGGGTCACCGAACTCTCATTTGAGCAACCAGGTCGGTCAGGATGAGTTCTATGATACGCACGGATAAGTCTCCTAGCATGGATGTCCGAAGCAAACACCCAAGAATTGTCTTCCTGACTATAACCTCTCCATTTAACCAAATACTGGAGTTTCCGTCTAGAAAAACGAGAATCTAATATTTTCTCAACCACATACTCCAGATTGCCCTCAACCAAAACAGGGTCAGGAGGCACAGCAGCAGGAACCACTGGCTCAACAAACCTCTTCAACAAGGACTTGTGGAACACGTTATGGATCTTAAATGTCCCTGGAAGAAGCAAACGAAAAGAAACAGGATTAATAATCTCCATGATCTTATAAGGTCCAATGAACCTAGGCTTAAATTTAGGAGATGCCACTCTCATAGGAATATTCTTTGAGGACAACCAGACCAAGTCCCCCACTTTAAACCGAGGACCATCAGTCCTATGCCGGTTAGCAAACCGCTGGGCCTTCTCCTGAGAGAGGGACAACCTCTCCACTACCTGGTCCCAAATCTGTTGCATACGCTCCACAACAGAGTCAACACCTGGACAGACAGAAGCCTCCATCTGTCCTGAAGAAAATCGAGGGTGAAACCCAGAATTACAGAAAAACGGAGACATCAAAGTGGCAGAGCTAGCCCTATTATTAAGAGCAAACTCAGCCAAAGGCAAAAAAGAGACCCAGTCATCCTGATCAGCAGACACAAAGCATCTTAGATAAGTCTCCAATGTCTGGTTTGTTCTCTCAGTTTGACCATTGGTCTGAGGATGAAATGCCGAGGAGAAAGACAATTGAACACCCAGTTTAGAACAAAAAGTCCTCCAAAATCTGGAAACAAACTGGACTCCTCTGTCAGACACAATGTTCTCAGGAATGCCGTGTAAACGAACCACGTGCTGAAGGAACAACGGCACCAATTCAGAGGAGGAAGGCAACTTAGGTAATGGCACAAGATGTATCATTTTGGAAAACCTATCACAAATTACCCAGATGGTGGTCATTCTCTGAGAAACAGGAAGGTCGGAAATGAAATCCATAGAGATATGGGTCCATGGTCTCTTGGGCACAGGCAATGGCATCAACAAACCACTAGAGCGAGAGCAAGGCTTGGAGCGAGAGCAAGTCCCGCAGGACTGCACAAATTCCCTGACATCACGAGACAAGGTAGGCCACCAAAAGGACCGACTAACCAAGTCTCTGGTACCAAAAATTCCGGGATGCCCAGCCAATGCGGAACAATGAATCTCAGACATCACACTCTTTTTCCACTGGTCCGGGACAAACAATTTTCCAACCGGGCAGCGCTCGGGCCTATCCTCCTGACACCCCTCCAGAGCAAGTCTCAAATTGGGCGAGATGGCGGAAAGAACTACACCCTCTTTCAAAATAACAGAAGGATCAGATAACTCAGGAGAGTCCCCAAGGAAGCTCCTCGAGAGGGCATCCGCCTTAACATTCTTAGTGCCAGGAAGAAAGGAAACCACAAAATTAAAACGTGTGAAAAACAAGGCCCACC
>JARQOD010005980.1:0-45222 GCA_033576555.1 Oophaga sylvatica | reverse complement strand
AACAACTGGCGGTGTTGTACCCAGGGATGAGAAGAGAACAGGGTGGAGGCAGCAGGACTGTTTTGCCGTTCACACAGCAGGGAACAGCTGACATTACTGAACCCCAGTAACACGGAGCAAGTGTTAACTGTGCTAACAGCACTTCCGAGAAACAACTGGCGGTGTTGTAGCCCAGGATGAGAAGAGAACAGGGTGGAGGCAGCAGGACTTTTTGCCGTTCACACAGCAGGGGAACAGCTGACATTACTGAACCCCAGTAACACAGGAGCAAGTGTTAGACTGTGCTAACAGCACTTCCGAGAAACAACTGGCGGTGTTGTAACCCAGGGATGAGAAGAGAACAGGTGGAGGCAGCAGGACTGTTTGCCGTTCACACAGCAGGGGAACAGCTGACATTACTGAACCCCAGTAACACAGGAGCAAGTGTAGACTGTGCTAACAGCACTTCCGAGAAACAACTGGCGGTGTTGTAGCCCAGGGATGAGAAGAGAACAGGGTGGAGGCAGCAGGACTGTTTTGCCGTTCACACAGCAGGGGAACAGCTGATATTACTGAACCCCAGTAACACGGGAGCAAGTGTTAACTGTGCTAACATCACTTCCGAGAAACAACTGGCGGTGTTGTAGCCCAGGGATGAGAAGAGAACAGGGTGGAGGCAGCAGGACTTTTGCCGTTCACACAGCAGGGGAACAGCTGACATTACTGAACCCCAGTAACACGGGAGCAAGTGTTAACTGTGCTAACAGCACTTCCGAGAAACAACTGGCGGTGTTGTAGCCCAGGGATGAGAAGAGAACAGGGTGGAGGCAGCAGGACTTTTTGCCGTTCACACAGCAGGGAACAGCTGACATTACTGAACCCCAGTAACACAGGAGCATGTTTTAACTGTGCTAACAGCACTTCCGAGAAACAACTGGCGGTGTTGTAGCCCAGGGATGAGAAGAGAACAGGGTGGAGGCAGCAGGACTTTTTGCCGTTCACACAGCAGGGGAACAGCTGACATTACTGAACCCAGTAACACGGGAGCAAGTGTTAACTGTGCTAACAGCACTTCCGAGAAACAACTGGCGGTGTTGTAGCCCAGGGATGAGAAGAGAACAGGGTGGAGGCAGCAGGACTTTTTGCCGTTCACAACAGCAGGGGAACAGCTGACATTACTGAACCCCAGTAACACAGGAGCAAGTGTAGACTGTGCTAACAGCACTTCCGAGAAACAACTGGCGGTGTTGTAACCCAGGGATGAGAAGAGAACATGGTGGAGGCAGCAGGACTTTTTGCCGTTCACACAGCAGGGGAACAGCTGACATTACTGAACCCCAGTAACACAGGAGCAAGTGTAGACTGTGCTAACAGCACTTCCGAGAAACAACTGGCGGTGTTGTAACCCAGGGATGAGAAGAGAACAGGGTGGAGGCAGCAGGACTGTTTGCCGTTCACACAGCAGGGGAACAGCTGACATTACTGAACCCCAGTAACACAGGAGCAAGTGTTGACTGTGCTAACAGCACTTCCGAGCAACAACTGGCGGTGTTGGAGCCCAGGGTCAAGGAGGATGTTTAAATACTAGATCAAGTATTTTCCTTGTTACGTGTCAATTAAAAATGTCTATACTCCAAACAAGAGAAATATAACCTTTAGTACCATAAGATGATGATTTTACTTTAAAAAATATATGTAAATTAATAATTGACAAACATAAACGCATACATTAACATGTTGAAAAGCAATGCAAACCACAATAAAAATCGGTTAAATAATCTGCTATACGGTTTTAAATAAAAGCATACAAGTACATATCAGAATCCATTAATGATGGATAAGTAACAGTATGTACACCATTTTCATTTGCTGAATAATATCACTAAAAAGTTTTTAAAAATATCTAAAATTTCCATCATGTAATACTGATAATATGTGCCAATCATTTATATTACAAAAAAAACCTTTAAAAAGTGCATAGTGAAAACAGCTATTTATGCCTGACTGTGGACTTGCAAGCATGACAACGGATAGATAAGGTATATATAGATGAGACTGCATAGCCACAGATGGTGAATGGCGATGTAATACTGTACCTCAATAAAGTGTGCGTTACTACTACATCCTTTTTTTTATATAGCTTTATAAAAGGGTACGTGCATGTATGCTTGCGCCTTTGTTTGGACGCACAGACTGGCTTCCTGCTGTGACGCATTGGGTATTGGAGCGTCTGTGTGTCTTATGACGCAGACTAACATTCACGGTGCGCATCGTTCATCATCGCAAGCGTACCGACAACACAAAGGCGTTGTCATGACTGCTTTACTCAGTAAACATGCACCTATGATGAAACATACACGCATGTGCCCTATTACATAACAAGCTACAAGAAAAATGCGTGTGAGGTGTGACACAGCTGTTTTGTTAAGGTACAGTATTATATCGACATTGTACAGGTGTCGCTATTCAGTCTGATAAATAGATATCATTCACCTATTCTATCAGTTGTCGTTCTTTCAGCACCACTTACAGGTATATATTTTGCTATTGTGACTATGCACTATTGACTTTACCAAGGTAATGCATGATTTTTGTTAGCGATTATCATGTTTACATGAAGGACCTTTATGATATGGGCTGTTAACTTTCTAATCAAATATGTATTTTTTAAATGACACAAATATAAGTAATGTTGAAGAGGACTATTCCTACATGCATTGTTTGCACAATATTACAGGTGTACATCACGTCCCTTAATCAACATTGGATATTATATTTACTTGTATGCTTTTATTTCAAAGGCAAGAACACTGAAGTATAACCTTCGCACTGCAGCAGTTGTCAAAGTTCAACCCACATTATGCACTTCCAACATTGCAGTATTTGAGTCATCATGATGTGAGTTGGATTTGTCTAAGCTATGGAGTGACAAGGTTGACCATCAGTATCCTATAGCATAAGTAGGCTTTTGTGTTTGCATTTGTTTTCGACATGTGCATATCTGTAATAATATGTCACAATTATTTTGTTACAGATTTGTGACAAAGACAAATCATTTTATGGTTTGAAAGTTGACGTTTCAAATGTTTACAGCTTAGAAATCATGGTGTAGCCTCATATCTATGTGTAGCACTAGACACTTTGAGATGTCATGTTTTTTTCACCATGATTAGGTAGCTAGCAGTAATTTTTGCCGGACACACAGCAGGGAACAGCAGGCGTTACTGAACCCCACAAACACATCAGCGATTGTTTTCATCTGTGCATCTAACACTTCTGAGCAGCAACTGGCGCTGTTGAAGCCCAGGGTCAAGGAGGGTGTAGGCAGAGGCCTAGTATGAGACGTTTGAAGTTGAAGTTGTAGTTAGCAGCAGTAATTTTTGCCAGACACACAGCAGGGGAACAGCAGGCGTTACTGAACCCCACAAACACATCAGCGATTGTTTTCATCTGTGCATCTAACACTTCTGAGCAGCAACTGGCGCTGTTGAAGCCCAGGGTCAAGGAGGGTGTAGGCACAAAATATTGAGTTATTGCCTTGTTACGTGGCCATTGCAAATGTATGTACTTCAAACAAGAATAAATGAAGTTTTACTACGACAATAAAATGATGAATTTCAATTACAAGAATAGAAAAATATTTATACTTGACAGTCCTCTGTGGTTGATAACGTTTAATGGCTAACTGAAAATATGGTAACAAATTCAAAGCTTTCGAGACTACTCAGGTGTCTTCATCAGGCTAAGAGTAAAGCCAAAAATGAAGAATCACATATTTCTACACACAACAGGACACAGGAATAGCTAAGACAAGTGAGGGAGGGACAAGTGAGGGGAGACCGGCAACAAAAAGGAGAACAAGGATGAATTATCAGCGCCACACAATCACAGATAAATTAATGAATTTACCGTGGCAAAAGACTTTTGTATGCCCGGTCATAGCATGATGGATATGGAATTACTGGTATTAAAATATAACTTCAAATATGAGAAACGTACAAAGGTTTCAGAATATAAGCTCATCATGACCTTTGACACTGTTAGTGATGGAATGAATAGATCACATGGATTTATGTCATTCTATATCAATTAAGGAATCTGCGTCTCTGCCCTTCCAGGGTCATGAAAACACAAAACCAGACCCCAATCAGAGGGCAATCAAACTTTCTATCCTTATCTAGGAACTGTTCCAATATTTATGTTCATCCCTGTGAGATAATGACAGTTCTGATACACGTCACTTACTTGTCTTACCTATTGCACTATTCCTGTGTCCTGTTGTGTATAGAAATATGTGATGCTTAATTTTTTTATTTAGTCTTTGCCTGATGAAGAGACGTGAGTAGCCTTGAAAGCTTGCAATTTGTTTCCATCTTTTCAGTTATCCATTAAAAGATATCAACCACTGCTGACTCTGAAGTCTAAATATTTTTCTATCTACTGGCTAACACGGTACAAAGATACACATGTTTTCTAATTTCAAGAAGGAAAAATAAAGAAAATACAAATATAAACGCATATATGCACATGCCAAAAATAAATGGAACAACAGAACACCCAAAAAATTGGTAACAAAATATAGTGTTGTAAATTTAAGAATAAAAGTCCTTTTTTTTTTTATGAATAATGCTTAAGGAACGCTATGTTAAACCATAACATAGTGAAGACAATGGATTTTGTAATAGTCACTCATCATCATCATCGCAAATTTTATGTGACAGTCACAGACATTTCAATTATTTAAGTTCATAAAATCGTCACTTTCTATAGCATGTATGACATGTCCAGCATGGACTCATCAATGTGATTGATGACACAATAATGTACGATAAAAAATAACCATTTAAAAAAACATTAGGCATTGTTTGTCACAATTTAAGTGTGTGCCTGCAAGTGTAGGTGAAACAAAGGCTACGGATAGCAAAGGTATATTCTATGTCTGTATCAGACAGTGGACAGCCTCTGATGGGTAATGCCGATGTTATACTGTACGTCAATAAAGTCTGCGGCTGAAATCATGCATTTTTTGCTTGTAGAGTGTTGAAGAGGGTAAAAGAATGTCTGGTTGCGCAAAGCTTTATCCGTCAACACTACCTTCCTACTGTCACGCGTAGGGTAGGGTAGCGTGTGGCAATTAGCTGACTATAAAATGTGAGGTTAGGCTGCGTTATTGCGCACTAGGGACGCAAAAAAAAATACAGCAGTAATAATTTAATGTGTAATACTCCACCTATGACAAACAAAAAAATTACGTTCCCTCTTTAACAATGTACAAGACTAACAAGCCTAATGGTTGACGCTGACTTAATTGAGATACAGTATTACATCAACATTGTCCATGAGTAACTATGCACTGTGATACCTATATACCAGTATTAATTTATATCTCTTGTGGTTGTTTCAACAGCACTTGCAGGTATAACTACCTATTGTCAGTATGCATGATGCACTTTCTAGATGTAATAATTTATTATTGGAAATTATTACCTGTTTACATGCTGGCCATTTCATATATGGTGTTTGAAGTTACAGTTGGCATCAGTATGTGTATTTTATAATGTCTGTCATAAATAAAACTCGTGATGATGATGATGAGGATTTAATGATTCGTACATCCATTGACTGCATTATCTTACAGGTACAGATAAAGTTCCTTAAAAAGCATTAATTCATAAGTATGAAATGTACTTTTATGCATTAATTTCAAAATGTGAAGAGTAGACTATGTTTTATTTTTGTTACCATTTCTAATAGACATGTGCAGATATGCGCTGTGATGACAAATTATTATTTGTCCATATTTGTCATAAAAATTTATCATTCTAGGCCTGCAAAACTTCACAATTTCATGTTTTCAGCATAACAAGCAGGGTGACGGCTCTTCCCTATTTGGAGCATGTTGGTCATGTGTTTTTCTGTCCATGTGTCGGGAACAGGAGACTTCTTGCCGTTCACACAGCAGGGAACAGCTGGCGTTACTGAACCCCACTAACAGTAGAGCTTGTGTTTTGTTCTGTGGACACGACACTTCTGAGCAGCAACTGGCAGTGTTGGAGCCCAGGGAGTAGAGTTCAGGTGGTAGAAAGATGAACATAACAGGAGACATGGATAACGTTGCGAACCAGTTATTTAATCTGAAAACGGACAGACAAATTCTGGCGAGATCCATGCCTTGTTCATTTTCAGAAAAGTAAGCCGGTCTACATTATCGGAGGATAGTCGCATGCGACGGTCTGTTAGTACACCACCTGCAGCACTAAAGACGCGCTCCGATAATACACTGGCAGCAGGGCAAGCCAGCACCTCCAATGCATACTGGCTAAGCTCTGGCCATGTATCCAGCTTAGAGACCCAAAACTTGAATGGGGAAGAGCCATCTGGGAGTACACTGAGAGGCAAAGCCAAGTAGTCTGTCACCATCTGACGGATACGTTGCCTCCCGCTGACTGGAGCCCTCTCGGATGGTGTAGACATTTGTGGCGCTGCCACAAAACTTTGCCACATTTTTAACATACTGGTCTTTCCCTGTGCAGAGGCACTGCGTGTGCTCCCTTTTATTGCAGAGCTCTCTACACTGCCTCGATGCACAGAGCTGCTTTGTAAAGCAGTAGCAGCAGCAGTGCTCTCGGCAGTAAGGTAGAACATTAGGGATTGCACCAGTGTGTCTTGGTACTCCCGCATTTTACGCTCCCGGTTCAACGGTGTGATGAGGCTTTTGACGTTGTCCCGGTAGCGAGGGTCTAGGAGGGTGTACACCCAATAATCAGACGTCGTGAGAATGTGGGCGATGCGGCGGTCGTTTCTTAGGCACTGCAGCATGAAATCAACCATGTGCTGCAGACTCCCAACTGGCAAAGAAACGCTGTCCTCTGCAAGAGGCGTCATCTCTGCCTGCTCTGCATCACCCCACCCTCGCTCTACATACTGACTAGAGCGTTGTGTACCTCCCTCTGGAGCGATGTCTTCCTCCTCCATTGACTCCTCCTCCTCATCCTCCTCACAAAGTGAGCCCTGCCCAGCCCTTTGTGAGGAACCACGTTGCGCTGACTTTCCAGAAGGTGATGGAATTTGTGACTCCTCATCCTCCACCTCTTCCAAAACCTCATCCCTTATTGCTTGCAGTGTTTTTTGAAGCAGGCAGATAAGGGGGACAGTCAGGCTGACTAGTGCATCATCTGCACTCGCCATCCGCGTTGACTCATCAAACGCACGCAAAACGTGGCACATGTCCTTCATAGTGGCCCACTCATTAATGGTGAAGTGTGGACGGCGCAAATTGCGTGTTGATTGCGCCTGATGCAGCTGATACTCCATTACTGCTGGCTGCTGCTCACACAACCGCTCCAACATATGTAACGTTGAATTCCACCTGGTGGATACGTCACATATGATGCGATGTTCAGGAAGGCGCAATCTGCGTTGCAGAGCTGCAATGCGCGATCTGGCCATGCTGGAACGTCGCAAGTGAGCGCACTCTAGGCGGACCTTGTGCAGCAGTGCATCAAGATCCGGATAGTCCCTCAAAAAACTCTGCACGACCAAGTTGAGCACATGTGCCAGACATGGTATGTGAGTGAGTTTGCCAAGGCCCAGAGCTGCCACCAGATTTTGGCCATTGTCACACACTACCAAGCCTGGCTGGAGATTCGCTGGCAAAAACCAAACGTCGCTCTCCTGCTTGATGGCATTCCAGACCTCCTGCGCTGTGTGGCTTCGATTCCCCATGGGAATTAATTTCAGAACGGCCTGTTGCCGTTTGGCCACGGCTGTGCTCATATCGGTCGCATCAGGTAAGCGTCCATGGGTCCATGTGGAGGTAGACCGTGACGGCTCCTGCAGCGATGATTCTGAGGAACTGGAGTAGGAGGAGGAGTCAATGTGGACAGACTTGATTCCGGCAATCCTTGGAGTTGGCAGAACACGTACAGCGCCACTCGCAAGATCTGTACCCGGCTCCACAACATTCACCAAATGGGCAGTGAGTGAAAGGTATCGTCCCTGGCCATGGGTACTGGTCCACGCATCGGTGGTCAGGTGGACCTTGCTACTGACGGCGTTTAGTAGCGCATGTTTAATTTTTGCCTCAACATGCTTTTGCAGACCAGGGACGGCTTGCCTGCTGAAATAAAATCGGCTGGGCACATTGTATTGTGGGACTGCCAATGCCATTAATTCACGGAAACTGTCAGTCTCCACCAGCCTGAATGACAGCATTTCAAGGGACAGGAGTTTTGCAATGCCAGCATTCAGAGCCTGTGCTCGTGGATGGTTTGCCGAGTATGGCCGTCTTTTATCCCATGCCTGTGCTACCGATGGCTGTTTTGTGGCCTGGGTGTGTGAGGATGACAGGGAACTTGCAGCTGTGGGTGGAATAACACTGTGTCTCTGGACAACAGTGACAGAGGTTCTTCCATGGCGATCCTGTGAGGAAGCCGAACCAGCTGTGTGTGAACTGGAGGAAGAGGCTCCAACACGAGCTGAAGATGTAGGTGCTGCTGTAGGTTGGCCTACATCTCCAGTGTGTCTTTGTAACTCAACAAAGTGCTTTGACCGCACATGTTTCCACATATTTGTTGTATTAAGGTTACTGACACTTTTACCTCTTTTAATTTTTTGATTACACAGCTTGCATTTGACATAGCAAATATCATCTGCAACTGTATCAAAAAAGGACCACGCAGAGCAAGTCCTGGGAGCGCCCGGTTTGGCTGTTGGAAGAGAACTGCTCCGAACGGGTGCCAAACTGGAGGCTACAGGCAAGCGAGTCTGCAGCCTACCTCTCCCTACTGTTTGGACCGTTGGGGCAATCTCTTCCTCAGAGCTGCTCCCACCACCTTCCTGTTCCTCACGCCATGTTGGGTCTTGGACCTCATCATCTCCACCACTACCCTCTTCCAACACCTGCTGTTGTTGGGTGGTCTGACCAGCACCATGCTCAACAGAAACTGGCAACTGAGTCTCATCATCATCAGATGCGTTCTGCGGTGTGCTGACCATCGGCACTGGCTCACCCGCCTCTTCAGATTCAGAGAGACACAGCTGTTGGCATCACTGCATACTGCCTCTTCTTCACATTCCAGAATGCTGCTTGGCTGGGCCCCTGTTTGCAAGCCAACAGATTCTGAGAACAGAAGCAGAGACTCAGCTGGCTCCTGTACAGAGCTCTCTGACTGCCTGGGCAATTTGGCAGGCGGTGAAGAGACTGATGGTTGTTCAACAGTGCTGTGGTCCTGAGAGGAGGTGGAAGCTATTGAAGTCGATGCATTGGCTGCCATCCAACCAACAACGGCTTCAATTTGTTCTTCACGCAGCAGGGGGGTACGCTGAGCTCCTACAAAAGTGCGCATAAAGGAACGCTCACGGGGAAAACTGGTGGATGCTGTGTCACTGGGTGCGGCAGCAGCCACAGAATCCCCACGTCCTCTCCCTGCTGCAAATCCACGGCCTCGACCACGACCACATGCCTTACTCACTGACTTCTTCATCTTGGTAAAATGTGAAGGATGATTGAAAGTCAGAAAAGTTATAAGGCCTAATGTGTGGTATATTCCACTCACAGACTACAGTGAACCCTGCAGACAACTGTTCAGTATCTGTGAAAGGCCCCTTTGTGTACTTCTATAGTGTTTGCAACCAATGTATTGTATACGGATGGAAGCGCGTCACACTAATAGATTAGATTTTTTTCCACTAAAATGGAGCAGCACCAATTAGAGAAAAATGTGAAGGATGAGGCAGTGACACACGCTCAGCAGACTACAACCGGCAGTGGTTGAAGAACAAACTGGAGCGTAATCTGCACTCACAAAATGAAAAGCTCACAGACTACAGTGAACACTGAAACACAACTGTTCAGTAGCTGTTAAAGGCCCCTTTGTCTACTTCTATAGTGTTTGCAACCAATGTATTGTATACGGATGGAAGCGCGTCACACTAATAGATTAGATTTTTTTCCACTAAAATGGAGCAGCACCAATTAGAGAAAAATGTGAAGGATGAGGCAGTGACACACGCTCAGCAGACTACAACCGGCAGTGGTTGAAGAACAAACTGGAGCGTAATCTGCACTCACAAAATGAAAAGCTCACAGACTACAGTGAACACTGAAACACAACTGTTCAGTAGCTGTTAAAGGCCCCTTTGTCTACTTCTATAGTGTTTGCAACCAATGTATTGTATACGGATGGAAGCGCGTCACACTAATAGATTAGATTTTTTTCCACTAAAATGGAGCAGCACCAATTAGAGAAAAATGTGAAGGATGAGGCAGTGACACACGCTCAGCAGACTACAACCGGCAGTGGTTGAAGAACAAACTGGAGCGTAATCTACACTCAAAAAATGAAAAGCTCACAGACTACAGTGAACACTGAAACACAACTGTTCAGTAGCTGTTAAAGGCCCCTTTGTCTACTTCTATAGTGTTTGCAACCAATGTATTGTATACGGATGGAAGCGCGTCACACTAATAGATTAGATTTTTTTCCACTAAAATGGAGCAGCACCAATTAGAGAAAAATGTGAAGGATGAGGCAGTGACACACGCTCAGCAGACTACAACCGGCAGTGGTTGAAGAACAAACTGGAGCGTAATCTGCACTCAAAAAATGAAAAGCTCACAGACTACAGTGAACACTGAAACACAACTGTTCAGTAGCTGTTAAAGGCCCCTTTGTGTACTTCTATAGTGTTTGCAACCAATGTATTGTATACGGATCGAAGCGCGTCACACTAATAGATTAGATTTTTTTCCACTAAAATGGAGCAGCACCAATTAGAGAAAAATGTGAAGGATGAGGCAGTGACACACGCTCAGCAGACTACAACCGGCAGTGGTTGAAGAACAAACTGGAGCGTAATCTGCACTCAAAAATGAAAAGCTCACAGACTACAGTGAACACTGAAACACAACTGTTCAGTAGCTGTTAAAGGCCCCTTTGTTACTTCTATAGTGTTTGCAACCAATGTATTGTATACGGATGGAAGCGCGTCACACTAATAGATTAGATTTTTTTCCACTAAAATGGAGCAGCACCAATTAGAGAAAAATGTGAAGGATGAGGCAGTGACACACGCTCAGCAGACTACAACCGGCAGTGGTTGAAGAACTAACTGGAGCGTAATCTGCACTCACAAAATTAAAAGCTCACAGACTACAGTAAACCCTGCAGACAACTGTTCAGTAGCTGTGAAAGGCTCCTTTCTGTACTTCTATAGTGTTTGCAACCAATGTATTGTATACGGATGGAAGCACGTCACACTAATAGATTTGATTTTTTTCTAATATAATGGAGCTGCACCAATTCCACAAAATAAAATAAAAAAAAAAAAGAGTCAGTGACACGTGCAGATGCCTACAAACAGCGGTGGATGCAGAGCAAACTGCAGCGTCACCTGCACTGTCACACACACACCTTGCACAGAGCTGTTAAAACAACACTGGCAAAATGAAGCTTTACACAGCGGTTGGTAAACTAGCCTGCCTCAAGCACAGTAGTACACAAAATCGCAATATCTAACTGTCCCTCAGAGTGAGCAGAGTAGCGTTCTGTCCCTAACTGAGTTCACAGCACAGTGACGCTAAAATGGCTGCGGCGCCTTTTATAGTGCATTCTGACATCATTTCAGCAGCCAATCACAGCCATGCCATTAGTTAAGATGACCGCAGCATTACAGGATGTGCCCACACTTCATAAGATTCATCATTGGCTGACTAACATCACATTGCCTCTCAAAGAATTATGGGAACTTCCGATTCCGGTATACGATATTGAAAAAGTATCGGAATTAAGTATCGGAATTCCGATAACGCGAATATCGGCCGATACCCGATACTTGCGGTATCGGAATGCTCAACACTACTCGTAAGGGAAGGAGCGCCGTTTGACTTTTTCAAACTAAAATTGGCTGGAGTTGAGATTGGACGCCATGTCGTGTTTGGAGAGCCCCTGATACGCCTAAACAGTGGAAACCCCCACAAGTGACACCATTTTGGAAACTAGACCCCCTAAGGAACTTATCTAGATCTGTTGTGAGCACTTTGAACCCCAAAGTGTTTCACAAAAGTTTATAATGCCTGGGTGTGAAAAAAAAAAACAACAATTTTCCACAAAAATGATTTTTTAGTCCCAAATTTTTGATTTTTCCCAAGGAAATTGGACCCCGAAACTTGTTGTCCAATTTGTCCTGAGTACGCTGATACCCCATATGTGGGGGGGAAACTGTTTGGGCGCACGGCAGGGCTTGGAAAGGAAGCAGTAACGTTTTGGAATGCAAACATTGATGGGGGTCATGTTCCGTTTGTAGTGCCCCAGATGAGCCTAAACAGTGGAAACCCCCCACAAGTGACCCCATTTTGGAAGCTAGACCCCCTAAGGAACTTATCTAGATCTTTGGTGAGCACTTTGAACCCCCAAGTGCTTCACACAAGTTTATAATGCCCGGCATGAAAATAAAAAATCCTATTTTTTTCCCACAAAAATTATCTCTTAGTCACTAATTTTTTATTTTCCCATAGGTAACAGGAGAAATTGGACCACAAAATTTGTTGTCCAATTTGTCCTGAGTACGCTGATACCCCATATGTGAGGGGGAACCACTGTTTGGGCGCATGGCAGAGCTCGGAATGGAAGGAGCACTATTTGACTTTTTCCAACCAAAATTGGCTGGAATTGAGATTGGACGCTATGTTGAATTTGGAGAGCCCCTGATGTGCCTAAACAGTGGAAACCCCCCAATTCTAACTCCAACCCTAACCCCAACACACCCCTAACCCTAGTCCCAACCCTAACCACAAACCTAACCCTAACACACCCCTAACCGTAATCCCAACCCTAATCCTAACGTTAGCGCCAACCCTAACCCTAACGGGAAAATGGAAATAAATACATTTTTTTAATTTATTATTTTTCCCTAACTAAGGGGGTGATAAAGGGGGATTTGATTTACTATTTATAGCGGGTTTTTATGATTGGCAGCTGTCACGCTAAAAGACGCTTTTTATTGCAAAAAATAGTTTTTTGCATCACCACATTTTGAGAGCTATAATTTTTGCATATTTTGGCCCACAGAGTCATGTGAGGTCTTATTTTTTGCGGTAAGAGTTGACGTTTTTATTGGTACCATTTTTGAGCACGTGACTGTGATGAGTGCTGTGCTGGAATTGCCGTTCTCATCTTTTTTTTTGTACTGCTGACAGCCCACAAAGCAAAGCCCTCCCTCCTCCTCTCTGCAGCTCACGCTTCTCACCAACCCCCCTCCCAGCCTGCACTCAGGCAGTGTAATGTGAGCTGCCAGTGCTAGAGTTTTCCCGCCTCACCGCAGGGAGTCTCCATTGTCTGCACATGTGCTTTCTTCCCATAGCAGCCATTTTGGAGAATTCATTCTTTTTTGGTTAATAACACGGTGGGAGCATTCGCTAGAAACACAAAAGTTACTGTTTTGAAACCTGTGTCCATAGGCATCGTTCCCGTGGTACTGGTGAACTCGTAACTCCAACAGAACCCGAGAAATGGAATTCTCGGATCCCCCACAAACTAGCTCATCCAAGTTTGGGCTCATTGGAACCGTCATTTTAAAGTAAGATCATTGATAGGTCTGCCATTATTCTGCTAGAGTTCCCCGCTGAGTTATGGTCCTTATGACTTTCAGAGCTCAAAACTATAACTTGTAGCCCAGGGGAGGTGGCCAGAAAATCAGCCCTTTTTGTGAGGTCAGAAGCCGACATGTATAAGGCTTGCAGGGAAGCTCCTCAGTCATTCCTTGCTGTGACGTCTTGACTAAGAGATCTGCAAATGAACTATGACGTGTGGCTCCTTCCCCCAGCCTGGCTTGCCTGTAAATGATCTAACAACCATGTGAGTGATTTTCATCTTTAATCCTATTTTATTTCTGACTGCCTTGTACATAACTATATTGCCTCAGCTGGTTACATCTTTTTTATATTATATAAGCACTGCCTGTTTTTTTAAGGAATAAACCTATAAAATTATTAGTTTGTTTCTCCTGCTCTATAAACGAATTTGCACGCGCCTGAAGTACTACGCTACTGTTTTGGGGTTGCTACGGACCCTCTTGATAAATTGTTCCAAGTAAACCGTGGCTGGTGGCAGCTATAAAGAAGGGGTGTAAAGTGTTGACCTATGGGGTGGCGTTGGCGGTGACGGAGCAGGTATTATAAGTGTATTACCCGGCTGCGCTCGGAGTAATTATAATTCCCTCACTGCAGCGTGCCCAATAGCCAGCACACATCCAAGGGACCCGTCTGGGACTAATTATCCTAGGTGCAGTTCCCTGACTGATCTGAGGGTAAGGGGGGCGCCAGAGAGCTGCAAGTTCCTAAGTGGAAGTGGGATAATTATAAATCCCTGCAGTTTACTGGGTCGTACGGCAGCAGCCGTCGTGTGTGTGCACCGTTTCATCACATATTGGTGGCAGAGCGGTGGGATTATAGAGCATTAGTGATCTGGTTTGAGCAATCATTCCATTCACTAAAAAACTTGCACGGTTCTTCAGCGACCCTGCAACTAAAGTTTTGGAGAACAGACTCAGTGTTTATTAGTCCTGAGACAATTGTGTGTACTTGCGGTTACCCCTCCCTTCTCTTTGTTTTTCTATCCTATCTTTTATTTGGCAATGGCGAGGATGGGAGAAGCGTGGTGTAAACTGCAGAAAAGGGACACTCTTGCTGGAATATGCATTTCCCGAGGCCTTGACCCCATGGGCCAAACCAAAGCTCAACTGATCAAGGTCCTGATGTCACAGGACCACGCTGAGAGCGAGGAGGGCAAAGAAGCCGGCCCAAGCCAAGGTGGGGCGGCAGCAGAGGCCCAAACCCTGCAGGCTTACACCCAGGGCGGGTTGGACCCTTACCTGCAGGCGGCCCTGGAGGAACTCCCCACCGACGACCGGGGGGAGCGCCTGAAGCTGATCCAGCAATACCAGCAGGAGGCCCGAGCCGAGCGACAAGCCCAGCGGGAGGCTGAGAGAGCCCAGCGGGAGGCTGAGAGAGCCGAGCGGGAGGCTGAGAGAGCCGAGCGGGAGGCTGAGAGAGCCCGAGCCGAGCGGGAAGCCCAAGCGCAGAGAGCCCATGAGCTGGAGATGGTCCAATGAGGGGCAATGCCCTCCACAGCCCAGAGCAGTGTGCCCAGCAGCACTCAGAGTCCCAAGCCCCGGCCGGAGCACTTTCCCGTGATGGAAAAGGACGGAGACTTGGACACTTTTCTGCGGGCCTTTGAGAAAGTCTGCAGACAGTACCAGCTGCCTGCCGACCAATGGGCCAGGTACTTGACCCCCGGGCTAAAGGGCAAAGCTCTGGAGGCGTTTGCTTCACTCACGCCGGATCAAGATGACAACTATCAGGCCATCAAGCAGGCCCTGATCGCCAAGTACCAGCTAACCCCTGAGGTATACCGAAAGAAGTTCCGGAACCTCCAACGTGGCCCACACGACAGTTATAGCGATGTGGTGCAAGGACTCAGGAACCACTTTGACCAGTGGATCCATGGACTGTCAGTTGACACCTATGAGGAGCTGAAAGACCTGATGATCAAAGACCAGTTCCTGCATCTGTGCCCAGCTGAGTGTAAGGTTCTGTGTACATGTTCCTGAAACTCAGTTTTTCCGTCAGCCATTTTACTTTCTGTCTTGCTGCAGCTATCTTGCCCTCAGTCAATATGGAGTTTCCAGCTTGCATGTTCCCGCCCTGATTCTCTCCTCTTGCTTCTTAAGCAGCCACAGCTGAGCAATCAGTGCTTCAGAATCAAGCTTGCAGTGAACCTGTGACCTGACTCCTGGAAGCCTTGGACCTTGTACTCCAGTTATTTCCTATTGTGGAACTTTGGAACACTCGTGGACTTTGGAACCTTGCTATTTGATAAATCCACGTTTGCATGGACTTACGGTAACAGAGAAGAGATCCTGAACCGGTTGTGGAGAGTGATTGCTGAGCTTAAGTTACTCTGGCCTGCTGTGTCTCCTGCTTTTGTATCTGCAAACTGTGTGACTATTATTGCCACTTGTATGAAGTAATACAAGACCTTCTATATCAAACCTGTGACTCCTGTGTTTTCATCGCACCCAAGCACAAGACACTATATGAACTGTACTCCTTACATTACACTGAGGTCCGACAGTTCATCCTGGACCGAGAACCGGAGGACGCGGTCACAACAGCACGGATTGCCGACAGCTATGAGGCCAACCGGAAACCCGAGGGGCGGAAGCCCGTCACCGCCCGCTGGGGAGGGGGTAAGCCTGCAACCAACCCCAGTGCCCCTGCCAGCCATCCCTCTGGAGGCACTATCCCCTTTGCCAGCGCCAGGCCTACATCAGACCCCCGCCAGTGTTTCTCCTGTAAAAGGACTGGACACATCAGCGCCACCTGTCCGGAGAGGCAGAAGAAACCCCCAGCCAAGGCCTCCGGGCCCAACGCCTCTGTTCTTTTGGTGGGTGGTGTGGTGGGGAGGGTTGATGACAACGTGCAGCCCGTCCGCGTGGGGGCCCGTCTTGCTACAGGCCTCAAGGACACCTGGGCTGAGCGAACCCTCATCCGACCCGAACTGGCGGCCCCTGAAGAGTTGATTCCGGGGAAAACCTTAACTGTCACCGGGATTGGGGGCGTCCACTACCCCTTGCCGATAGCCCGAGTTTTCATTGACTGGGGTACCGGGAGCGGGGTGAAGGAAGTGGGGGTGTCCGAAAACCTGCCCACTGATGTTTTATTGGGGACTGATCTGGGGAGGATGGTGGCGTACTATGTCCCTGACACCCCTCCCCAATCTGATAATAAGGTTAATGTTATCCATGATGATGATGATGATGATGGGAAACTGAATGTGTTACCTGCCAATGCTTTGCGAAGTGATTATGCAACTGATAACCTTTCTTTCCCTAGGAATGATGCTGATAGTGATGTATCTGTGCCATCTGAATCTGTTAACCCTTTCTCTGAAGTGGTAGATGTGTCCACAGGTACAGAAGCATTCAGCCACGTCGCTCTGCGGAGTGAGACGGCTGAGGAACCCCTAGCAGGAGCAAGCGACAGTGCTCAAGGAAATGGGGAGGTGCATGGGAACCGTGAGGAAGGTGACGCCATGACACTGACCAGTGCCACCGAGGAAGGTAACTGGCCCATAAGTAGCACTGCTCCTGAAGTGTTGGGGGTGGATGGGGAGGTAGAGCCCATAGCAGCGCAGGCTGATGGGTCTGTAGAAATCCCCGTGGAGACTGCATATGTAGCTGCTGTCACCCGCAGTCAGAGTGCCCGGATCGCAGGTAGCGCCCTGCCATCTGGACCCTCCTCCGCTACAGGAGAGACTGATCCAGAGGTGGACCCAGAGCCGGTCCCAGAGGGTCCCAGTGAGGAAGGAACCCTGACGTCACTTCTGGCTGCCTCCAGCCAGGAGTTCCAGGCCGCTCTGCACTCAGATGCGAGCCTGGAGAACTTGAGGCACCTCGCCGAGACGCCCACCTCCGTGACTGATAAGGAGAGGGTGTTCTGGGAACGAGGAAGGTTATACTGGGAGACAGTACCCGGAGACTCCCAAAAGGAGTGGTTGAGGGAAAAACAG
Source organism: Oophaga sylvatica (assembly GCA_033576555.1). Lineage (NCBI taxonomy): Eukaryota > Metazoa > Chordata > Amphibia > Anura > Dendrobatidae > Oophaga > Oophaga sylvatica. The sequence goes on along the minus strand of JARQOD010005980.1, from coordinate 27,673 downwards.
CTGGTCGTCCCCCACCAGTTCCGAGGTGAGTTGTTGAGGATTGCCCATGAGATTCCACTTGCTGGACACTTGGGGATCAGCAAAACTAAGGCACGGCTGTCTCAACACTTCTATTGGCCCAAGATGGGGACAGATGTGACTAACTACTGCCACTCCTGTATCACCTGTCAAAGAGTGGGGAAGGCGGGGCCTGCTCTTAAGGCTCCCCTGATCCCATTGCCAGTGATAGAGGAGCCTTTCCAGAGGATCGCGGTGGACATTGTGGGCCCGCTGGCCGTCCCCAGCAGCTCTGGAAAGCAATACATCCTTACTGTGGTAGACTACGCTACCCGGTACCCGGAGGCAGTAGCTCTGTCCTCAACTAGGGCAGATAAGGTGGCAGATGCACTGGTGACCATCTTCTCACGGGTAGGATTTCCCAGGGAGATGCTGACCGATCAAGGGACCCATTTTATGTCTCGCCTAATGAAGGCTCTCTGCAGCAAAATGCAGGTGACGCGTATGGTATCGAGTGCGTATCACCCACAGACCAATGGTTTGTGTGAGCGCTTTAACGGTACCCTCAAACAGATGCTCCGCATGCTGGTTGAGACCCAGGGACGCGATTGGGAGCGGTACCTCCCACACCTGCTATTTGCCTACAGAGAAGTCCCGCAGGCCTCGACGGGGTTCTCCCCCTTCGAGCTCCTGTATGGCAGGCGAGTCCGGGGACCCCTTGGGTTGATAAGAGAATCCTGGGAAGATGAGCCAAACCCCACGGAAGTGTCCATCGTGGATTATGTCATGCGCTTCCGCGACAAGATGCAGACCTTGACGCAGTTGGTGCATGACAACATGACGCAGGCTCAGGCTGACCAGAAGCACTGGTACGACCAGAACGCCCGGGAGCGGACCTACCAGGTGGGTCAAAAGGTGTGGGTGCTGGTCCCCGTACCAAAGGATAAGCTTCAGGCAGCCTGGGAAGGCCCGTACGTCGTGCACCAACGGCTCAACCCAGTCACCTACATGGTCACGCTTGACCACACTCGGCGTAGGCGCAAAGCCTTTCACGTCAACATGATGAAGGCCCATCACGAACGTGAAGCCTGCGTCCTACCGGTCTGCAACCTGCCCGAGGACGGGGAGGATGATCCCCTCCTGGACATGCTGGCCCAAGCTAATGCCAATGGGTCCATTGAGGACATGGAGGTAAATGCCTCGCTAACCGCCTCCCAGCGGTTGCAGTTGCTGACCACTCTGGAACCCTTCCGGGCCGAGTTCACTAACCGACCCGGAAGGACCAAGTTGGCAGTCCATGAGGTGGACACCGGGAATCACGCAGCGTTACGGCGGACCCCTTATCGGATCTCTGATGAGGTGCAGCAGATTATGCGCCAGGAGATCCATGAGATGTTGCAGCTGGGGGTGATCCGGCCGTCCAAAAGCGCGTGGGCCTCACCTGTAGTTCTCGTGCCAAAAAAGGATCGGACCACCCGGTTCTGCGTGGACTACAGGGGGCTCAACGCCATCACTACCTCTGATGCGCACCCAATGCCACGCATCGAGGATCTGCTGGAGCGGTTGGCGAATGCCAAGTACATATCCATCATGGATTTAAGCCGGGGATACTGGCAGATTCCCCTGAGCCCTGAGGCGCAGGAGAAATCCGCCTTTATCACCCCTTTCGGACTGTACGAGTCCACGGTCATGCCTTTCGGCATGAAGAATGCCCCTGCCACTTTTCAGCGGATGGTCAACCACCTGCTTCAGGGACTGGAGGAGTACGCTGTGGCGTACCTGGACGACATTGCCGTCTTCAGTTCCACCTGGGAGGAACACCTTCAGCATCTCCAGGAGGTGCTCAAGCGTATTCACCAGGCAGGTCTGACCATCAAGCCGGGAAAATGCCAGATGGGCATGAGGGAGGTCCACTACCTGGGGCACCGGGTAGGCGGGGGTTCCATGAGTCCAGAGCCCGAGAAAGTGGACGCGATCGTGTCCTGGCCCACCCCCAGGACCAAAAAGCAGGTGAAGTCCTTCCTGGGCACTGCAGGGTACTATAGGCGTTTCGTACCGAACTATAGCGCCATTGCAAAACCCTTGACGGACCTCACCAAGGGCGGTCTTCCCCAAACAGTCAACTGGACAGATGGCTGTGAGGCGGCATTCCGAGCTTTGAAAACAGCCCTGTGCAGCTCTCCAGTGTTGAAAGCCGTCTACAGCAGTCGGCCCTTCCTGGTACAAACTGACGCCAGCGAATTTGGCCTCGGTGCTGTACTCAGCCAGGTTGATTCGGGGGACCAGGAGTACCTGAGCCGGAAACTTCTGCCGAGGGAAGTGGCATACTCCACCATCGAGAAGGAGTGCCTGGCCATGGTCTGGGCACTGCAACGTTTGCAGCCCTACCTGTACGGGCACACCTTCAAGGTGGTCACCGACCACAACCCTCTGAGCTGGCTGCACACAGTGTCCGGAACCAATGGTAGGTTGCTACGCTGGAGCCTTGCCCTACAGCAGTATGATTTTGCCGTACAACACAAGAAAGGCAGCGATCATGGGAATGCTGATGGGTTATCACGACGTGGCGAACCCGCTGAGGTGCGCATGTCGGATTACCGACAGGTCATGCCTCCGTAGCGCCCTCTAAGGGGGGGGAGGTGTGATGAGTGCTGTGCTGGAATTGCCGTCCTCATCTTTTTTTTTTGTACTGCTGACAGCCCACAAAGCAAAGCCCTCCCTCCTCCTCTCTGCAGCTCACGCTTCTCACCAACCCCCCTCCCAGCCTGCACTCAGGCAGTGTAAAGTGAGCTGCCCGTGCTAGAGTTTTCCCGCCTCACCGCAGGGAGTCTCCATTGTCTGCACATGTGCTTTCTTCCCATAGCAGCCATTTTGGAGAATTCATTCTTTTTTGGTTAATAACACGGTGGGAGCATTCGCTAGAAACACGAAAGTTACTGTTTTGAAACCTGTGTCCATAGGCATCGTTCCCGTGGTACTGGTGAACCCGTAACTCCAACAGAACCCGAGAAATGGAATTCTCGGATCCCCACAAACTAGCTCATCCAAGTTTGGGCTCATTGGAACCGTCATTTTAAAGTAAGATCATTGATAGGTCTGCCATTATTCTGCTAGAGTTCCCCGCTGAGTTATGGTCCTTATGACTTTCAGAGCTCAAAACTATAACTTGTAGCCCAGGGGAGGTGGCCAGAAAACCAGCCCCTTTTGTGAGGTCAGAAGCCGACATGTATAAGGCTTGCAGGGAAGCTCCTCAGTCATTCCTTGCTGTGACGTCTTGACTAAGAGATCTGCAAATGAACTATGACGTGTGGCTCCTTCCCCCAGCCTGGCTTGCCTGTAAATGATCTAACAACATGTGAGTGATTTTCATCTTTAATCCTATTTTATTTCTGACTGCCTTGTACATAACTATATTGCCTCAGCTGGGTACATCTTTTTTATATTATATAAGCACTGCCTGTTTTTTTAAGGAATAAACCTATAAAATTATTAGTTTGTTTCTCCTGCTCTATAAACGAATTTGCACGCGCCTGAAGTACTACGCTACTGTTTTGGGGTTGCTACGGACCCTCTTGATAAATTGTTCCAAGTAAACCGTGGCTGGTGGCAGCTATAAAGAAGGGGTGTAAAGTGTTGACCTATGGGGTGGCGTTGGCGGTGACGGAGCGGGTATTATAAGTGTATTACCCGGCTGCGGCTCGGAGTAATTATAATTCCCTCACTGCAGCGTGCCCAATAGCCAGCACACATCCAAGGGACCCGTCTGACGACTAATTATCCTAGGTGCAGTTCCCTGACTGACCTGAGGGTAAGGGGGGCGCCAGAGAGCTGCAAGTTCCTAAGTGGAAGTGGGATAATTATAAATCCCTGCAGTTTACTGGGTCGGACGGCAGCAGCCGTCGTGTGTGTGCACCGTTTCATCACAGTGACATTTTTTGATCGCTTTTTATTTCGATTTTTGGGAGGTTAGAATGAACAAAAATCAGCAATTCATGAATTTCTTTTGGGGTAGGCGTTTATATCGTTCCGCGTGTGGTAAAATTGATAAGGCAGTTTTATTCTTCGGGTCAGTACGATTACGGCGATACCTCATTTATATCATTTTTTTTATGTTTTGGCGCTTTTATAGAATAAAAGCAATTTTATATAAAAAATTATTATTTTTGCATCGCTTTATTCTGCGAGCTATAACTTTTTTATTTTTTCACTGATGATGCTGTATGATGGCTCGTTTTTTGCGGGACAAGATGACGTTTTCAGCGGTACCATTTTTATTTATATCAGTCTTTTTGATCGGTGTTATTCCACTTTTTGTTCGGCTGTATGATGATAAAGCATTGATTTTTTGCTTCGTTTTTTTTTTTTTAAGGGGTTCACTAAAGGGGTTAACTAGTGGGACAGTTTTATAGGGGGGTCGGTACGGACGCGGCGATACTAAATATGTGTACTTTTATTGTTTTGTTTTTTTTATTTACAGGAAAAAATGAATTTATTGGGGAATATTTTTTTTGTTTGTTTTATGATTTTTTTTACCACTTTTTATTTTTATTTTTTTTACTTTTTTACTTTGTCCCAGGGTGGGACATCACAGTATTTTAGCAGATCGCTGGTGTGACAGTGTGCACAGCACTCTGTCACACCAGCGATCGCTCTGGCATCGCTGCAGGCTTCCCCAGCGACTGCTCTCAGCAGGCACTGAGGAAGCCGCCTCCCTGCAGGACCCCGGCGCCATCTTGGATCCGGGGACCTGGAGGGAGGACGGACCCTCGGAACAGCGTGACACATCGCGCTGCTCTGAGGGTCTCAGGGGAGCGCGCAGGGAGCCCCCTGCCAGCGCGATCCTCCCCTGTGCCCCTGGTGTTATAACCCTCTTGTTAGGTTTTGTTTCAGTTTGCTGGTCACATGACCTTTTTACCCTATTTAGTCTGGCTCCGCCCTTCTGGCTTTGCTGGACTTCATTGTATTATCTACTCTTAAGCTAGCCGGGTGCTTAGGTGCCTTACTCTGTCAGTTTTGCTTGATCTTAGGATCTCTTAGTATTTGTTTTCTGTTTTATTTTCCCTGCTACACTTTCTGTTAGGAGGTGTCCACCTTTTCACCCAGTCCCTAGATCTTGTAGGGATTCCTCCCTCGCAACTATAGGTCTTCGTTCAGACTAGCTGAGGACTTTAGCGGGTCTGGTCGCAGGATCAGGCTCCCCGTTACATCGTAGGGATCCAGCTCAGTCCTATTGTAGGGACAGAATTCCTACCTTTCCTTAGTGCTTGTAGCAGTTCATAACAGTAAGTCCAGCCTAAAGAAAAAAAAAAAAATCTGTAAGGAAAGATTTTCTTTTTCTATCATGGTCTCGGTTCAGGATTTGGTTCAACGCCTGCAGGGTCTCTCTCTGGAGGTGGCTGAGATAAAGCAACACGTGAGTAGTTGTTCTGGAGCACATTTCGTGGAGCCAAAGGTACGTTTGCCTGATTTATTTTTTGGTGAACAACAAGATTTTTTTTCTTTTAAAAATGCTTGCTTGTTGTATTTCCGTTTGAGACCCAGATCCTCTGGTGATGAATCACAGCGCATAGGGTTCATAATGTCACTTTTGCGCAAAGATCCTCAGGATTGGGCCTTTTCTCTGCAGCCTAGTGATCCATGCTTTAGATCAGTGGATAGTTTTTTTTTGCTTTAGGGTTATTGTATGACGATCCGGATCGTGTTTCATCAGCTGAGACAGAATTGAGACGTTTGAGACAGGGATCAGGTAATGTGGAAAAATATTGTACTCACTTCCGTAGATGGTCCACTCAGGTAGGATGGAACGATTCAGCTTTGAAAAGTTTATTTCTTGCAGGGTTAAGTGAAAGGGTTAAAGATTTGCTGATTGCTTATCCTATACCTGGTAACTTGCAAGAGGCTATGCAATTAGCCATACGGGTGGATAGGAGACTGCGTGCAAGGGTTAATGAGAGTAAATCTGCCTTGTCAGCTCCAAGTTTGGAGAAGGAATGTACTGACATTGCAGAGCCGATGGAAATTGGAGCAATGACACCTCTCTCTCGAGAAAAAGAACTCAGATTTGCTAAGGGCTTGTGTTTCTATTGTGGTAAATCTGAGCATTTCATTAAGAACTGTGCGCTTCGTATGAATAAAGAGGAAAAAAAAAATGAGGTCAGTTTCGCCCGTATAGCTTGTTTAAACAATAAAGGTGTCTTTCTTTCTGCTACCACTGCTGGTGAGGAGGAATTAATGGAGTTTCGGGTATTTGTGGATTGTGGTTCAACTCTCAATGTGATTGATGGGAAATTTTTGGAAAAACTAAAATTAAAACCCAAACTTCTATCTTCTCCTATTAATGTGGTGTCTGTGGATGGTTCTCTCTTGAAAAATGTTACTCACCATATCTGTGAATTTCCTTTTACTATTAATGGTGTTCATCAAGAGAATTTGGATTTGGTAGTTTTGAACAATTTGCCCTCACCGGTGATTTTGGGATTACCCTGGTTAAAATTGCACAATCCGGTACTGGATTGGTCTACCAATGAAATTAAGTCCTGGAGTCCTAATTGTTATGACAAGTGTTGTAACGGGCGTATTGCTGCTGTAGTTAAGGGGGAGTTACCTGTACCTATTCAGGATTTTTGGAAAGTTTTTTCTGATAAGGAATCGCAGGTATTGCCTCCTCATAGAGAATATGATTGTGCAATTGAATTTGTCCCTGGAGCGACTCTTCCTAAAAGTCGTTTATTTAATTTGACTATTCCTGAGAGAAAGGCTTTGGAGGAATACATACAGACAAGCTTGGCGCCGGTCACATTAGGCCTTCCAAGTCTCCTGTGGCGGTTGGATTTTTTTTTGTTAAAAAAAAAGGACGGCGGTTTACGGCCTTGTCTGGATTTTCGTGAGATTAATAAGTTTACTGTACGCAATCCTTACCCACTGCCATTGATTCCTGATTTGTTTAATCAGTTAGTGGGGGCCAAGTGGTTCTCGAAAATTGATCTTCGAGGGGCATACAATTTGTTGCGCATGAAGGAGGGGGATGAATGGAAGACTGCGTTTAACACTCCACTGGGTCATTTTGAGAATCTGGTTATGCCTTTTGGGCTTTCCAGTGCTCCGGCATTTTTTCAGAATCTTATTAATGGCATCCTTAGACCTTTGATCGGCAGAAGTGTGGTTGTGTATTTGGATGACATTTTGATTTATTCACCGGATTTGGAGTCTCATTGGAGGAGTGTGCGTGAAGTATTACAGTTACTGAGTGATAATTCACTTTTTGCCAAACTAGAAAAATGTGAGTTCGCTGTACAGAGACTTAGTTTTTTGGGCTACATTGTCTCCAGTGAAGGTTTTGAGATGGATCCTGTGAAAGTGCAAGCTGTGCAGGATTGGCCTAGACCTATTGGTGTGAAATCAATACAGAGGTTTTTGGGGTTCGCCAATTATTATAGAAAATTCATAAAAAAATTTTCTGTGATTGCCAAACCTCTGACCGATCTCACCAGGAAAGGTGCTGATGCGGTTCAGTGGACTACTGAGGCCATTGAGGCTTTTGTGTTGCTAAAGGAGAAGTTCAGCTCTGCTCCCATCCTTACGCAGCCTGATGTGACTAAACCATTTTTGGTTGAGGTTGATGCTTCTTCTGTGGGGGTCGGCGCGGTGTTGTCTCAGGCAAAGACGGATGGAGTACATCCCTGTGCTTTTTTTTCAAAGAAATTTTCTGAGTCTGAACTAAATTATGATATCGGTAATCGGGAATTGTTGGCAATTAAACTCGCATTTGAACACTGGCGTCATTTTTTGGAGGGAGCGGAATTTCCCATTCAAGTCTTCACCGATCATAAAAATCTGATCTACCTTGATGCTGCCAAACGCTTGAATGCCCGTCAGGCTAGGTGGGCACTGTTTTTCTCACTGTTTAATTTTACCGTTACTTACATCCCAGGTACTAAAAATGTTAAAGCTGATGCTTTGTCTCGCAGCTTTTCTCCCATGGTGGTACTGAGGAGGAGGAGAACATTTTACAAGAGGGGGTTGTTATTGCTGTCTTGACTCCGTGTTGGCAGATGAGATTCTTAAAGCACAGGAGAATGCCCCATCTAACACGCCGCATGGGAGGTTGTTTGTGCCTGGTACCCTGAGGAGAGATTTGTTTGTTGAATGTCATGACTCTCGGTTGGCAGGTCATCCTGGAATCTCTGAGACCAAGAGACTTGTGGGTCGCAGTTTTTGGTGGCCAGGATGGCAGAAGGAAGTCATTAAGTGGGTGCGTCAATGCACTGTGTGTGCTAGATCTAAGTCTTCTCATACTCCTGCTGCGGGGTTGCTTTGCCCTCTGGAGGTCCCTAGTGCACCTTGGACACATTTGGCTATGGACTTTATTACTGACCTTCCCCCCTCTGAGGGTTTCACTGTCATCTGGGTGGTCGTGGACCGTTTTAGCAAGATGTGTCACTTGGTTCCTTTCATCAAACTGCCCTGCGCTAAGACTCTCGCTAGGGCCTTTGTCAAGGAAATAGTCAGACTACATGGTGTTCCTACTGACATTGTTTCGGATAGGGGACCTCAGTTTGCGGCTCGTTTTTGGCGCGCCTTTTGTGACAGGTTGGGAGTTCATTTGTCGTTTTCATCTGGATATCATCCTGAGTCTAATGGCCAGACAGAAAGGAAAAACCAGGATGTTGAGCAGTTCTTGCGTTGTTTTGTGACTGATAATCAAGAGGGGTGGTCTGAGTTTCTGCCACTTGCTGAGTTTGCTCTTAACAACCATTCATCTGCTTCTGCTGGTTGTTCGCCTTTTTTTTGTTGTACTGGGAGACATCCGTCTTTTGGGTCATTTTCCAAGTTGGGATCGGCTGTACCTGAAGAGGAGAATTTTTCTGGTGTTTTGGAGAGAGTTTGGACTGATGTGCGTGGTAATCTTCAGGAGGCTAACAAAAGATCCAAAGTGTATTTTGATAGAAAACGACAAGAGGTTTTGTTTGCTATTGGTGACATGGTTTGGTTGTCCTCTAAGAATCTGCGCTTGAGGATTCCGTCTAAGAAATTGGGTCCCAAGTTTGTAGGGCCCTTTAAGGTGCTTCAGGTTATTAACCAATCTGCTGTTAAGTTGGAGCTTCCTACCTCCTGGAAGATTAATCCGGTGTTTCATGTTTCTCTCTTGAAAAAAGCTGAGGTCTCAGAGGGAGACGTCTCGGCTACTGTTCCCCTGGTGGTGGAGGACGGGCAATATGAGATTTCCCGCATCCTAAATTCTAGACGGTATAGAGGGAGTTTACAGTACCTCGTCGCTTGGAAGGGTTATGGACCCGAGGATAACTCATGGGTGAGGGCGGATGATGTTTCTGCGTCTAGACTTGTCAGAGCGTTTCACAAGAGATTTCCGGATAAGCCTAAGTCATAGGGGATCCGGAGGATCCTCTTAGAAGGGAGGGTACTGTTATAACCCTCTTGTTAGGTTTTGTTTCAGTTTGCTGGTCACATGACCTTTTTACCCTATTTAGTCTGGCTCCGCCCTTCTGGCTTTGCTGGACTTCATTGTATTATCTACTCTTAAGCTAGCCGGGTGCTTAGGTGCCTTACTCTGTCAGTTTTGCTTGATTTTAGGATCTCTTAGTAATTTGTTTTCTGTTTTATTTTTCCCTGCTACAATTTCTGTTAGGAGGTGTCCTCCTTTTCACCCAGTCCCTAGATCTTGTAGGGATTCCTCCCTCGCAACTATAGGTCTTCGTTCAGACTAGCTGAGGACTTTAGCGGGTCTGGTCGCAGGATCAGGTTCCCCGTTACATCGTAGGGACCCAGCTTAGTACAATTGTAGGGACAGAATTCCTACCTTTCCTTAGTGCTTGTAGCAGTTCATAACACCGGGTACAGCGCGATCATGTTTGATCGCGGTGTGCCAGGGGTTAATGTGCCGGGAGCGGTCCGTGACCGCTCCTGACACACAGTCACGGGTGTCAGCTGTGATAAAGGGGTTAAACGAAGGAGATGAGGGAGTGCAATAATATTAATAAGATTATTATGGTTTCGATATGAGGTAGGGTAGGGATTGAGGTTGGGGGATGGTGGACCAGGGTTGGGGGAGATGTCCCCTGAAATCAGTAGCAGTAGGAAGATAAAGAGCAGGTAGTTGTTGGAGTTGTAAGTAGGTTTTTTCTGTGATGTGTTTGGGCAAGATGGGCTGAGGTTTCTCAGGAAGGTGAGGAGTGCATGAGAGCTGTACATGGGAGAGGGAAGTATGGAGGGGCTGATGTGTATGAGTCGTGATGGAGGGGGGATGGGGCGGTGAATGTGGATGGCAAGGGAACACAGGAGGATAGAGGTAAAGTACATAATTAAAAAGAAAGCAAAGTGTGGGGTACCTGATTCCAGCCCTGATTAACTGCCATGGATAACTGCCGTTTACACGATGCTTATCTTCTGTGATGCTTTGCTTCTGGGATGCTTGACTGCGTGCACCCCACACATGCGACATTACAGCAGGAGATCGTAGAGGATCATTTTGTGAGGTAAATATTTTTTAAAAACAGTGAAATATTTAACCTCACAAAATGACTCCTCTGTGATCCCCTGCTGTAATGTCAGTATTGTCTTTTGCTTCCTCCCTGCCCAGGAGATGTGTTATGCTCCATACACGGTCAGATACAGTCAATTTTTAAAATGAACTTTCGTTCGTGGGAAAACCCCTTTAATGAGACCGGCTTCCTCTGCCTGTAGACACGTAGTGCATCTGCCGCCGGGAGCAGCCAAATGATTCACTGCGCCTGCGCGTAATTTACACGCAGGCGCAGTAAATCAGACAGCCACCATCTTTGTGCAGACATATAGTGGTGGTCACATTAAAACTGCGTATGTGCTCCTTCTGTACAAAGATGGTGGCAGTCAGTAAATCATTCGGCTGATCCCGGCAGCAGCGTGTTCGCGACGGTGTTCCGCTGGTGGTACCGCGCAAGAGGCTGCGTGAGTGTGTGAGTGTGACTGAGAGTGTGAGAATGTGTGTGTGTGTGTGTGTGAAAGTGTGAGAATGTGAGTGGGTGTGAGTGTGGTGCGACGGTGTTCTCTGGTAGTACCGCGCAATCCGTTGGTACCAGCAGCAGTTTCCATATTGAGACATCTATCACTTGGGTGTCCCAATATGGCAGTCGGTGATCTTCCTCCGCTTGGAATTCTGGGATACGGTGACATCTGGACAGAACAGGAAATAAAAACATCATTGTTCAGTGGCCATGCATTAATGTTTTGCAAAAATAACAGAAAATAAACTGTAGGAGATAATATTAAAGGTAAATATTCATCCTACAAGAAGAGTCAATACTTCAGACAACAGTTTATGATTCTGGGCCTTCACAATTTACATCTAGTTAATTAAGATACAATGCTGTGTCTCCACAACGAAGATAATAAGAATTATCATAATTTTTACAATATATACTGTATATTAACATTGTATCTACAAGGTGAAAAGTAGGAAGATTTAATTTTAGTTTTTCTGATGCTTTGATCATTTTTCAGGATATCCCATTCATATTCTTTTTTTTACCATTACCAAATCATTGATAAAAAAATAAAAGAATAGATTTCAGACGAAGACGATGTAAAAAGTGAACATGGTGTTTGATACAAAATGTTAGCCTTTCCTCTGTTCTCTTACCACTTGAGTAAAGCCACGGATTACAGTCTAGACTCTAGAGTGAGCTGGTACTTGGAGAATTTTCCATTTCATGTAACCCTCGCACCATCTGCACATACAAAAAGTAAATGAATCAGATAAATAAATAATATCAATAAATAATACATAATAATATCCTAACAGCAGCATCTAATCAGCACCAATCTGGTATTTCTGATGCCTGATCTCCTCTCAAGGAGTGAGGTTAATGTAGTAATGAAAAATTAAATTATGAATATTAATTTATTTTTACAAATATTTGATGTTTTTATTGTATTTATTATCTAATTTATTATACTGCTTAAAAGAAAAATGCAAAGTAAAAAAAAATATTTACATATTTCACATTATAAATGAAGATCTATAAATGTTATCCCCTTTCAAGCCCATCCATGGGGCTATCAATTGCTGTAATTAATTATCCACAAAGGTGTCATCGCTTTGAAATGTTTTTCACAATGGCCCCCAAAATCGTAGACCAGGAGAGTCAGGTAACCGGTGTGGAGAGCCGGGGAGTGGCCCACTGCAAAACACTAAGTATATAGCAAACTTTTTTTTGTGTGGCAAGAATGGATTTTATTTTATGTAATTTATTGAAAGCCTCTTTACTAAGATAAATGAGGTGATCAGGGTTCAAGGGCCGCTGTAACTGACAGGCAAATTTTTAGATATTTAATTTAAAAATCATTTTGTTGTGATTTTAGACTTATGAAAAATGTTTTATTTGCTTAAATGTTTTCAGAGGAGTCACTAGAGCACAAGCCAAACAGCACAAAAAGATGACATTTATTTCTTGCAGCTTTTTTTGTTCGCTTTGCTGTGCAGACTGGGAAAATGAGTCAACTCATTTGCATAAGAGGGCAGAATTTGGAAAGTAATTTTGTCTTCATTAGTAGGCGATGTCAGCAGAATCCCATAAGTATTATAGGGCAGAATCAACGGGTTCTTATTGTCTATATTTGCTTGAGTCAAAATAGTCAACTCATTTTAATTAAGAGGACAGACTCAGTAGAGTCATCTCATTATTAGAGGGCAGGGTCAGCAGAGTCATCTCATTATCAGTAGAGGGTGGGGTCAGCAGAGCAATCTAATTATCAGTAGAGGGCAGGGTCAGCAGAGTCTTCTCATTATCATTAGAGGGTGAGGACACCAGAGTCATTTCATTATCAGTAGAGGGCAGGGTCAACAGAGTAATTTAATTATCAGGAGTGGGCAGGGTCAGCAGAATCATCTCATTATTATTAGTGGGTAGGGTCAGCAGAGTCATCTCATTATCAGCAGAGGGTGGTGTCAGCAGAGTCATCTCATTATAGGTAGAGGGTGGGGTCAGCAGATCATCTCATTATCAGTGGAGGGCAGGGTCAGCAGAATCATCTCATTATCAGTAGAGGGCAGGGTCAGCAGATTCATCTCATTATCAGTAGAGGGATAGGTCAGCAGAGTCATTTCATTATCAGTAGAGAGTGGGGTCAGCAGAGTCATCTCCTTATCAGTAGAGGGCAGGGTCAGTAGAGTCATCTCATTATCAGTAGAGGGTGGGGTCAGTAGAGTCATCTCATTATCAGTAGACGGCAGGGTCAGCAGAGACATCTATTATCAGTAGAGGGCAGGGTCAGCAGAGTCATCTCATTATCAGTAGAGGGCAGGGTCAGCAGAGTCATCTCATTATCAGTAGAGGACATGGTCAGCAGAGTCATCTCATTATCAGTAGAGGGCAGGGTCAGCAGAGTCATCTCATTATCAGTAGAGGACATGGTCAGCAGGTCATCTCATTATCAGTAGAGGGCAGGGTCAGCAGTCATCTCATTATCAGTAGAGGGTGGGTCAGCAGAGTCATCTCATTATCAGTAGAGGGCAGGGTCAGCAGTTATCTCATTATCAGTAGAGGGCAGGGTCAGCAGAGTCATCTCATTATCAGTAGAGGACATGGGTCAGCAGGTAGTCTCATTATCAGTAGAGGGCAGGGTCAGCAGTCATCTCATTATCGGTAGAGGGTGGGGTCAGCAGAGTCATCTCATTATCAGTAGAGGGCAGGGTCAGCAGTTATCTAATTATCAGTAGAGGGGGGTCAGCAGTCATCTCATTATCGGTAGAGGGTAGGGTCAGCAGAGTCATCTCATTATCAGTAGAGGGCAGGGTCAGCAGTCATCTCATTATCAGTAGAGGGTGGGGTCAGCAGAGTCATCTCATTATCAGTAGAGGGCAGGGTCAGCAGTTATCTCATTATCAGTAGAGGGTGGGGTCAGCAGAGTCATCTCATTATCAGTAGAGGGCAGGGTCAGCAGTCATCTCTTTATCGGTAGAGGGCAGGGTCAGCAGTCATTCATTATCAGTAGAGGGCAGGGTCAGCAGTTATCTCATTATCAGTAGAGGGCAGGGTCAGCAGTCATCTCATTATCAGTAGAGGGCAGGGTCAGCAGTTATCTCATTATCAGTAGAGGGTAGGGTCAGCAGAGTCATCTCATTATCAGTAGAGGGTGGGGTCAGCAGAGTCATCTCATTATTATTAAGAGGCAGAGGATATAATGTGAGATAACTACTTAGTTGTACTGCTGGAGTACTAGGTAATGTTTTATCACAGTGGGCCCAGCTGCTGGGACCCCATGAATCACAACAATAGTGGTCCTAAGGTGAATCGAGCGCTGATGGGGAAACTCCTGTAATGTAACTATGTGTATCTATAAATGAGTGATTGCGGTAGATTGGAGACAGATTTCAGACCTTTTTAGTTGAGAAATGCTGTAAATCCTGGAAGTTTAAGATTTCCTAATTCTCACTTCTGAGAAAGTCTAACATTTTTACTAGTCTTGTGGAGTTTTACACACACATGAAATCCAGCGTCCCTCATCTGCGGTCTCTCTTAGAGCCGCTATTATTATACACATAAAAAGCTACATAAATATGCGGCTGTTTATATAGTTTACTGTGTGTTTTGGAGCTTTTTAGAGCTTTTACAATAGTCCTGGGAGTTAGACGCCACCGTTATTTATGGCTGACTATACTTTTTGGACATGCTACATTACATTACATTTATTCCCTTTGGCATCGGCCCCTGTATGTATGGAAACATATTACATTCCCCCTATTAAAACAAATTGCCGTTGTATACATGTTTGACAGAGCTAAATAAGAAATGAGAGGTTCCATTAAATTGATATGGATGGCAACTGAGTCACACAGTGGAAGCTTCAGAAGGGAAGCATTTGTGCTCCGAGAGGAATCCAATTTATACCTGAAAATCATGTCGAGATGAATGGAACAATACAAAGAATTTTCCCTAAGTGACTGTCCGGAATAGGCCGGATGCTTTTTTTGCAACTGTGACTATGTCAAGGTTATTAGGGCTCGTCCCCCTCAGTCTCTGGACAGCAGTTGCCCAGTAATATTCCTTGTAGTTTCTAATCAATTTATCTTCATGACCTTGTACATACACAGAAGGAGAGCTGCAGTGTAAAGTATGGGGGAGAGGAGGCAAATTAAATTGTGAGGGGCCAATAAATAAGATACCTCCCGGAAGATGAAGAGGAGTTTGTGTGATCTCACAGACAGGATGAAGTGAAGACTGGGAGAAACTGGTCTGTAATTAAATGTGATGGCATTTTCTTCTTTTTTTTTTAAGAATAGAGGAATATATAATATTCTTAGAGAAATACATTTATGGTGGAGATATTCATCGAATGTAATCAATAAAAAGGATAAAATATAGCAATAAATCACTGGATGGTAAATATCATGGATAGATAATAGATAGATGGATAGATAGATACTGTAATAGTGTGATGTGGGATATGGTATGTGGGTATCATTATGTTTGTATTCATATTTTACTGATGTTCATGGTGTTCTCTTGTAGGATGAGTCGTTATTTGCTAATTGATGAATGGCTGTTGTTGTTACCATCTGATATCGGCCCCCACAGGACTGTACTGTTATCTCTCCACAGGGTCAGTGAATAATGCTGTTTGCTAATATGCTAGTGACATATTGACCTAGCTTGTGGAAACAATGAGCCCCTGAGAAGACCTGTGAGTGAAGAGAGGGACTTATGAAATATCAGGGAGGTGAGAGACAGATCTGATCCTGTGTGAGACGATGATGTGAACACAGCACCTCAGAGAGAAAGAAGAGTAGATGGACCATATTATCCTCTGCTACTCTGTTACTGAACTGCACTCGGGTTCTGGACTCTCTTATCCTTTTTGTGGTGGATTGTATATGGACCTTTCATATTTTTGCCTAAAATAGGATTGTTCACTCTGCTCTTGCTCTGTTGATTGTGTGATACCGGAGAAGGACCCAGTGACAACTAGATAGATAGATAGATAGATAGATAGATAGATAGATAGATAGATAGATAGATAATTAGAAAGATAGATAATAGATAGATAATATACAGTATAGATAGATATTAGAAAGATTATAAATAGATAATAGATAATAAATATTAGATAGATAGATAGATAGATAGATAATAAATAGATAACAGATATATAATAGATAATAAATATTAGATAGATAGATAGACAGATGATAGATAATAGAGAAAGATACAGTAGATAATAGATAGATAGATAGATAGATAGATAGATAGATAGATAGATAGATAGATGATATAGATAGATAGATAGATAGATAGATAGATAGATAGATAGATAGATAGATAGATAGATAGATAGATAGATAGATAGATAGATAGATAGATCCACCCATTTTTTGTTTGGGGGTGGAAGAAGGTGGGGACAAATAAAACTATGATGCGCTATGATGTCTATGGATGCACTGACAATACACAGACTGAAGTAGATATATATGAGAGACATAGAAAGACAGGTTAAATACACTTCTGATAAATCCGCAGCCTCGGACTCGTCACTTCTTTATTTCCGTCCACAGACTGATTACACTTGTGTCGACCCGCCACCACAATTGTGGATTACCAGGGCAATGGGGTACTCAGAGCCGAGCCCATGGAAGTCTATGGGGATTGTCACAGGTAGCGGTGGCTCGGTCTGTGGCCCTGGCGGTCTGGCGTATGTTGGGGGAATATTTACAGGGGATAGATATATTTACAGTTCGTGACGCCACCTGTAGTCTTCTGGTAATTTATACCAGCGCTGCTGTAGAGCTCTGAGGGGATGGTGAGGCAGCTAGATGTCGGGTCCCCTACAGGTAGGACTCTTCCCTCAGGTCGATGGTTAAGGCAGGGTTGTGCAGGCATGCAAGTAAATAACTCAGTCTCACACGGTCAGCGTCTTTCCATACCTTTACTTGTAAGATGGTAAGGCAGGTCCCAGGGAGGCTGATGGGGTTGATGGAGGATGAGCTTTGAGGCAACGGCTAAGCAAGTTAGGGGCCTCCTTTACTGTCCAATGTTGATGAGTCCAACCAGCCTGAAGCGTAGTTCCCTCTATAACTCCAGCTATTCCAAAGCTGTTCTGCCCGGTCAGTTTTTGTGGTCGGAGCCTTCCTGTGAGAGAGCTGAGTTCCTATTCTTGCTGATCAGGCTCAAGGTTCTCACTCTCCCTGACCCCAGATACGTACTGACTCTTCAGGGATGCTTGCCACGACCTAAGGTCCGATAAGCCTCTGGTTTTCTTACCACTAAGCGTGAAGCTTTAGTGATCCTTCGGTCCCCAGTGACCGGTAACAATGTGCAGGTATCCTATACTTATGGCACTTCTCTGTTCTCTTCCACTATGCCCTTCGATATGCTCAACTCTTAATAGATATCTCAGTCCGTCTTATAGTGGGGCACAGCTCTGACCAGGCTGAGGTGAACTGGCTCACCTGTACTGGCCTCCACTTTCTGAACTGCACAAAGATTGCACTTCCTCACTCCTTCGAGTCACTGACTGAACTGAACTCAGACTACTTAGCACTCCCCTCCACACCCCTGGTGGGTGTGTCCGAAGTGTACATGATATCATGAAGAGCCCTTAACCGTTACCTCTCCACTCATCCTCCTGGTATTGTGTACCAGGGCTACACATTCCCCATGGTAAACGACAGCACTCCCGGGCTGTAAAATACAAAGAGACAGTTTTGTTTATGCATTAAACATCAACATTAAACATTAATTCGTCCCATCCGGGAGGTAAGGATGTCTTGAACGTTGCAAATAAAACATTATATATAGAAAAATACAATATTAAATAACATTTTCATATAAATAGACAATATGCTTGTGAAGGACCCGCACCAAACCTTCAACGTGGGTCCTGGGTGGGCTGCAGGACATCCGAATGCAGACCTCACTCAGTGCCTCACCACACGGGTTTTATGTTCAGAGGTAAATCAAGGCTTCGTGTGAAATCATTAAAAGGCACCTTAGTGCAACTATTTACAGGATACAGTTTTTGGGCTGGCTCAGTCCTCAGCCTCTGAGTCCATTATAAGACATAATAGGGAAAAAACACATATATATATATATATATATATAGACTTTTTACAGTATTCACATTAATTCGTTATAATTACTGCTGGTATCGAATGGGTAACTTTCCTTTTGTGATTCGCTCTGATCTACGTGGAGTAGCCTCAGGTATATTAAGTTGCGATCTGTCTGCACTGCGTAACGGCAAACTATAGAACTGCCTCAATCTTTCTATGGATCTGGCAAGCGTACTGATGGCTGGGCGGTGTGAGTCAGCTTCACCAGGGGATCCCATAGTATGGGGCGCTGCTTCAGATGATCCTTCTTGAGATTCCATAGGTTGAGGTGTTGCTGGGATGGGTAACTCCTGAACGGGCTCGACTGGCACCACGGGCACAACTGGAGGTAAAACTTCCTCTTGTGGCTGATAAAACTGCAACACCGGAACTATTACAGCATCTCCCAGTCTAGGCCAATCCGCAGGAAAATCTCCCAGATCGGTGTGTATGACCTCTTCTTTCCTTTCTTTTTGATTGATGACAGGGTTCTTGTCACAACATTTTAAGGGTTCTGGACACAATTTCAAATGGTCTCTGGACACAGTGGTTATTGTTCTTCCTCCGTCCTTACTGATGATACAAACTTTTCTGTTGTCATATTTAGAATCTTGTACAACGTAGGGTTCTTGCTCCCACTGGTTATCCAATTTGTGCATCTTCCTTTTTCTTTTTAATACTACCTCTCCAGGCATCAAAGGCTTAGCAGGAGCATTTCGGTTGTAAACATCTTCCTGTTTCTCCCGTGCCTTGTTGAGACTTTCCTCTACACAGATTTGTACTCTTCTGTATTGCTCTTGCCGATTGATGTCCCAGTTTTCAACGGCGTCGTCTGCCTCCGGTTCTACCACTCCAAGTTCTAGATCCATTGGTAGTCTTCCGGGCCTTGCTCTCATAAGATAGGCTGGAGTGCAGTTAGTGGAACTGACAGGTATATGGTTATACAAATCAACCAAATCAGGTAGTAAATCCGGCCATCGATTCCTGTCTTCCAACGGTATGGATGTCAACAAATCAAGGACAATATGGTTCATTTTTTCGCAAAGACCGTTGGTTTGAGGGTGATATGGTGTTGTTCTAATTTTCTTGCACCCGTACATGTGACAGAATTCCTTGAATAAATCAGCTTCGAAAGCAGGTCCTTGATCAGTTAATACTTGCTCCGGATACCCATGCGGTCTGCAGAAGCTTGCTTGAAAGGTTTTCGCGGCCGTCACTGCGGTCTGGTCCTTAACTGGAACAACCACCAGAAATCTGGAGTAATGGTCCACCATGGTCAAGGCGTATGAGTATCCAGATCTACTTGGCGACAATTTGACTGTGTCCAGGGCCACAATCTCCAGGGGGCGAGTCGTCCGGATAGGTTGCAGGGGTGCCTTCTGACTACCATAGTCCTTTCTTCTGAGACCACAGGGTCCACAGTTCCGACACCACCTCTCGATGGAGCTGCGCATCCCTACCCAGTAGAACCGGCATCTCAACAGGGTCTCCAGCTTTCTCCAGCCAAAGTGTCCTGCTTGATCGTGGTATGCTTCCAACACCATTGGGACGTCTGCCTTGGGGACCACTATTTGCCAGACCATCTCATGGGTTCTGGGGTTGACGTATCTCCTGCACAACTTCTCACGGTATAGGAACAACCTGCTTTTCTCGTTCCACAGGAGCTTTGCTGACATAGGTGCATCCTTTTCCAAAGAGGAGCCTTCCTGTCTTAACAACTCCTTGATGCGGCTGACCACTGGATCACTGTCCTGAGTCTCTTTCCAACTGTGATGGGGTAAAGGATTTAATGTTGCACCATACTGCTTTCTGTGGACTCGATGCTCGTGGACTACCCCATTTCGATGGAACGCAGGTAGCTCAATTTCTTCCAGGTCGTCCGATTCTTCTTCCGTATCAGAGTCATGCGGCATTCGGGACAACGCATCAGCATTAGCATTCTTTCGACCTGCCCGGTACTTGATAGTAAACTGGTAATTGGACAACCGAGCCATCCATCGCTGCTCCATGGCACCCAGCTTGGCGGTTTCCAGGTGCGTTAAGGGGTTGTTATCTGTAAACGCAGTGAACCGATTGGAGGCCAGATAATGCTTAAATCTTTCAGTAATGGCCCAGACCAGCGCCAGAAACTCCAGCTTGAAGCTGCTATAATTTTCCGGATTCCTTTCAGTTGGCCTGAGTTTTCTGCTGGCATATGCGATGACTTTTTCTTGGCCATTCTGCTTCTGACTGAGAACTGCTCCCAAACCTTCATTACTGGCGTCGGTGTACAACAGGAACGGTTGGCTGTAATCAGGATAGGTTAAGATCTCATCACCTGTAAGGATCTCTTTCATCTTTTGGAATGCTTCAGCCTGTTCTTTACCCCAATTAAAGGGAGGGTTTCTGCTCTTTAAGGATTGTCCTACCAGGAGGTCCTGTAAAGGAGCTGCCTTCTTCGTGTAATCTTTCACGAACCTTCTGTAGTAACCCGTTAGTCCCAGGAACTGTCGCACTTCCTTAAGGTTCTTCGGCTCCGGCCATTCTGGATGGCAGTGACTTTCTCTGGGTCCGGCGCTACTCCTTCCGAACTGACGATGTGCCCCAAGTATTGTACCTTCTGTTTGAGTAGATGGCATTTTGAGGGTTTTAATTTCATCCCGTACCTGGACAGGGACTCAAACACTTCTGCCAGGTGTTTCAGATGGTCCTCATATGTCTTGGAATACACGATAACGTCGTCTAGGTATAGCAGCCGGTTTCAAAATTGAGATGTCCCAGACAATTTTCCATCACTCTCTGAAATGTTCCTGGGGCACTGCTGAGCCCAAACGGCATTCTGTCGAACTCACAGAGCCCCATTGGGGTGGTGAAAGCCGTTTTCTCACAATCCTCCTCAGCCACAGCCACTTGCCAGTAACCACTAGTCAGATCAAGGGTAGAAAAGTAGTTAGCCGTTTTCAGAGCAGCTAATGATTCCTCTATACGTGGTAACGGGTATGCATCCTTGTGTGTTATGCGGTTCACCTGCCTGTAATCACACACATTCTCATACTACCATCTTTCTTTTTAACCAGAACTAGAGGGGCTGCCCAGGGGCTACAACTATCCCTTATCACCCCGGCTTTCTTCATATCATTCAACATTTCTTTAGCCTTCTGATAATGAGCTGGAGGTATGGGCCTATACCGCTCTTTGATAGGAGGATGACTGCCTGTAGGGATATGATGTTGTACTCCCTTAATTATCCCAAAATCAAGTGGATTTTTGCTAAACACTTGGGCGTACTCTTGCACCACCCGTAATACCCCTTGCTTCTGGTGAGCGGGAGTGGTGTCCGTCCCTACATGGAGTTGCTGACACCACTCCGCCACCTGAGTTGCTGGGTCATTGTCCTCCGCTATTTGACAGGAGTCTAAGGACTCAGCCGGGAGAATAAAATTATTATCAACAGCATGTAGTTTAGCAATGGTTGCATAACGGGGTAAGTTTACCTCATCATCTCCCCAATTGAGAAGCCGTACCGGTACTCTTCCATTCACCACTTCTACTACTCCTCTAGCAGTCATAAGTGTAGGTCTATGTTCTGAATGGTGGGGTTCTACTACAGCTTGGTAATTCTGTCCTCTCAGACCTATGGCCGCCCTGCACCAAATGATCATTTCACTCATTGGGGGTATCACAATAGGATCCGAGTCAGTGACCCGTACATTACCAATTTCGCCGTCTGTAAGCTTCGCTTGCTGTTGACACACCAGGGCCCGGATCTCTCTTTGGATTACTCCTTTCTGCCTTGGTCGGGCAATCTCAGCGAGCTGTTGGAGTAAGAACACAACTTCTCCCAAACAATTACCGATAATGTTAGTACCCAAAATTATATTTAAAACCGTTCTCCTCATTTACAGTCTTTACTACCAGAAGCCCCTGGTCTTTCAACTCCTCTCTGCCCACCTTTACATCTACACATTTTGTTCCGAGTACTTCTACAGGAAGACCATTAGAAGCATACACGGTAAAGTCAAGGCTCGGAGGTTTAAGACTGTCCATTGACCAGTACTTGGTATATAGGGCATCAGGTATTAGGGTCACCTGCGACCCAGTGTCTAACAATGCTGGAACAGCAATACCATCTAGAATAATAGACAGGTAGGGTCGCCCGCCCACATACCTGCGGTTCCAGTCTAGGGGGCCTGACGGGTATTCTCCTGGGTGTTGGCCCTTGGACCAGGTTCTGCCCGTTTAAAGGACACTGTGGAGACATATGACCTTTCCGGTTGCATCGATAACAGATGATCTCTCGACGAGGAGGGTGTTGATCAGAGGTCGCTCCTGGGGGTGGCGTTGTCCTCCTCCGGGGGGGCGACGTCTTCTTTCTTCTCCGGTGCATCCACGGGACGTCTTCTGGGCAGTCAGCTAACAAGATCTTTCCTTCCTCCTCTTTCCGCAGCTGCAGGGCACTCATTACAGCAGCCAGATTTTTAGTCAGCTGGCGCACCTCTGAGCGCAGACAGTCCAATTCACTAGGAGGTGTCACCTGCGCTTTGGCTTCAGCCACTAGCGGGGAAAAGGGGGTTACTGCCGGTTCCAGAGTGACTTCAGCCTGATGATGTTGGGTTGCCACCTCGGGTTTGCCCAGGGGCCGCAGCCCTTTTATTGCCATGTCCTTTAGGGCATCAAAGGTAGCATCCGGATGGTCTAAGGACCACCAGTTTACAGTTCTGCGTTCCTCTTGGGATCTCAATCCCTGTATAAATTGTTTTTCAGCATTTTATTCTCGTCGATAGCATTTAAATTGTTAATTTGCTTGAGGGCTCTCAGGGCTCCCTGTAGTCGGCAAGCGTAGTCCCGGATGCTGTCACCTGGCTGTTGTGAACAGTGATAGAAGGCCATCCGGAGATCCGTTTCTGTGCGGTCTTCAAATATGGCATGCAGCTTAAGGAAGATCGCAGGTACCGACTCCTGATCAACGGTATCCCAAGTCTCCACTTCCCTCTCAGCAGCGCCAGTTAGCTGCCCTATTAGCACAGCAGCTTTTTGTCTCTCAGGCATGGGTACATTTCTAGGATGCTGCATAACTTCCGCTTGAAGCCTGCTAATGTGCCTGGCTCACCGCTGTACTGGGGAAGCCATTTCGCCCCAGGCATATATGGGAGCGTTAGTGGCATGATCGGGACTATCGGACTGGGTGCAGGGCCTGCGCCCCCATCTGGCGCTACAATACCAAGCGGTGCGGGATTGGGGGCCTCCGGCCGGGGCCGCACTGTCAGCCGGTTGTTGTGACATCTTAGCGCCCCCTTGGTTAAACGGAGCCTACCGGTTTCAGACGCTGCTATTTCACAGGCACCGCAGTGGGAACAGGACCTTCGTCGCAGGCGCTTGATGTCAGAGCGTTCACTTCCTGTTGCAGGACCTGCCGCTGAGTCAGAGCCGGGGGCGTGTCCAAGACTTTGCGCGCTCTTTCAGGTACGCCCACCTTCTTCTCCAGTGCCTTAGGGCGCGAATCTGGCGGCAAATATGGCGGTATTTGGCGCCAAACAACAGCAACAGTCTTTTTCGCCAAAACACTCCACAGGCACACAGGGCTCGCAATGCTGCAAGTTTCGTATCCTGTGCGTGACGCCAAAGTTTTGTGTCGACCCGCCACCACAATTGTGGATTACCAGGGCAATGGGGTACTCAGAGCCGAGCCCATGGAAGTCTATGGGGATTGTCACAGGTAGCGGTGGCTCGGTCTGTGGCCCTGGCGGTCTGGCGTATGTTGGGGGAATATTTACAGGGGATAGATATATTTACAGTTCGTGACGCCACCTGTAGTCTTCTGGTAATTTTACCAGCGCTGCTGTAGAGCTCTGAGGGGATGGTGAGGCAGCTAGATGTCGGGTCCCCTACAGGTAGGACTCTTCCCTCAGGTCGATGGTTAAGGCAGGGTTGTGCAGGCATGCAAGTAAATAACTCAGTCTCACACGGTCAGCGTCTTTCCATACCTTTACTTGTAAGATGGTAAGGCAGGTCCCAGGGAGGCTGATGGGGTTGATGGAGGATGAGCTTTGAGGCAACGGCTAAGCAAGTTAGGGGCCTCCTTTACTGTCCAATGTTGATGAGTCCAACCAGCCTGAAGCGTAGTTCCTCTATAACTCCAGCTATTCCAAAGCTGTTCTGCCCGGTCAGTTTTTGTGGTCGGAGCCTTCCTGTGAGAGAGCTGAGTTCCTATTCTTGCTGATCAGGCTCAAGGTTCTCACTCTCCCTGACCCAGATACGTACTGACTCTTCAGTGATGCTTGCCACGACCTAAGGTCCGATAAGCCTCTGGTTTTCTTACCACTAAGCGTGAAGCTTTAGTGATCCTTCGGTCCCCAGTGACCGGTAACAATGTGCAGGTATCCTATACTTATGGCACTTCTCTGTTCTCTTCCACTACGCCCTTCGATATGCTCAACTCTTAATAGATATCTCAGTCCGTCTATAGTGGGGCACAGCTCTGACCAGGCTGAGGTGAACTGGCTCACCTGTACTGGCCTCCACTTTCTGAACTGCACAAAGATTGCACTTCCTCACTCCTTCGAGTCACTGACTGAACTGAACTCAGACTACTTAGCACTCCCCTCCACACCCTGGTGGGTGTGTCCGAAGTGTACGTGATGTTATGAAGAGACCTTAACCGTTACCTCTCCACTCATCCTCCTGGTATTGTGTACCAGGGCTACACACACTCATCCGGCTTCTCTGCAGAGGAGACGTCCC
This sequence comes from Oophaga sylvatica, assembly GCA_033576555.1. Classification (NCBI taxonomy): domain Eukaryota; kingdom Metazoa; phylum Chordata; class Amphibia; order Anura; family Dendrobatidae; genus Oophaga; species Oophaga sylvatica. The sequence continues at coordinate 2,874 of JARQOD010005980.1, read as the reverse complement.
GATGACTTTATGCCGCGTGTTATCACGGCCCGGGGGCTTCTCTGGATTCGGTCCTCTGCTCTTTGTAGGGCGAACGCATGTGTGATGTTTCAGGGTGACGGAGGGGACATGGCAGTGACTGGTGGAATGAACATGATGTGAAGCACACAGCTGTTTAATAAGCTTATTTTTCATTTTGATCTGTTTCCATTATTGTAAGAAGTTTTAAAAGGGTTGTGTGTTCTGAGAAGAAAGGTCTACGGTCCCTCGATGTGAATGGTGGTGATGTGCACACTGTCCGGATTCTGCTGCATTACCCGTGCATGTGGGCGGCCACATCACTGCGCTACGGGCGTTGTATACTTGTGGCCATGTGCCGACCAGTCTCATCCAAATTCTCCTAAGGCCTCTTTCACACATCCGGTGTGCGCCTGACAGCGCCCCGGCATTTAGCCGCAGCGCCGTATCAGAAAACCGGATGCGCCGCATGCGGCTTTTGGCCGGATGGTTTCTGATGCCAGAGACATCAGGCGACTCCGGCAAAAAAAAAAAACGTTACATGCTGCGTTTTGTCCGGCCGCCAGAATGTACATTTCCGCCGGATCCGGACAAAACAGCATACAACGCACTGACATGCGGCGCCATCCGGCGCTAATGAAAGTCAATGCAAAAAAACCCGCATCCGGCATTACATTTCGCCGGATGCAGTTGGACGAAAAAATGCCGGAGGGCGCCGTCAGGCGCAGAACGGATGTGTGAAAGAGGCCTAATTCTTGTATTGAAAGAAGCCGGATGAGAGAAGTAGGAATGTCACTTGTAAATTGCAGATAAGTGACCGTCAACCCCCACAGGGAATATAGGGGGAATCCTGAGGTTGTGTGTGTCACAATCCTAAAGCAGGTGTAGGAACGTTATACCAGTGCTGGGAGACACTTTCAACAGTTACAGGATTAAACAATGTAAATGTCATAAACAATGTAATAATTTACAGACATTCTCCTTCTTGTGTCGGTGTTTCCATTACACTTACAGGCTGTGCGATAAGCTTCATTGATCCAGCCGATCTCCTACTTACAGGCCCCTGACTTTTCTTCTTAAGCCCCCCACACACATTAGACTAATGTTTGGTTTGGCTGCAGTATAATGTGAATGGGGGCCCGATCATTTGATTGTGGGGGAGTTCATGTTAAATATTAATTATTGGTTATGGATTTATTCTTTATACACTCAATTCTGTACCAAGCACGTTAACGATCGCTGACATTACAGATGCTATTTCTGTATGGTAAAGTGTCATCTCCATATACAGAGACCACGTGATCTAAGGGACGTATATATAATGGTTACACGAAGGGAGGGCTCTTGCTCGCTCACTCACTCCACAGACACATGGGACAAGGACTATGATGAATGAACAGCCAGCTGCCATGTAACCACGTGTTGCTTCTCTGAGACGCTCCTGACAGAGACAGAATGTCATTTTACCATTCAGGACACCAAGGAAAGATGTGTACAAGTTTTGCTATGGACAAATGGACAATCTCTTCGTAACTATTTCACTCATTTTATGTTTTCCTGTAATGATGTTTTTTTGATGGACAGTCCAATAAACCACTACATTTTTTTTTATAAGAAACGTGACATTTTCTTTAAAGTATCGCATCTGGTAACAAGTCCTGGAAAAATTACTTAAAATAAGCATTTTTAACATTTTGGAGAGCCAGCCAGTCACACTTGATTTTTAGAGTGTGAATTTTTGATAACTTGCAAGGGGAGGATTGAAGCAAAATTACGTCAGATGTGCAAGTCGTCAAAGAAATCACACTACGATATTTCAGGATCAGAAAAGAACCTATGAATGAGGACTAAGAGTTGCCAGATGTACTACAGGAATCAGACGTGCTGATGACAAGAGCGTTGTCCAAGAAAGGAGCTACAAGCTGAGATATTTTAAGGTAAGAAATATGGATGTCATTACTTCTTTTTCTAAGCAAAGTAGACTGAAATTTATGTCTGTAGATCAGTCTAATTTAGAAGTTTTATGGCTCAGCTTATATGCAGAATGTGAAATGGAAAATCTAAAGCTAGAATCTAAGCTGGTGTCCTTTAATAGAGAAAGAGAGAAATTAAAAAACATTTTACAGTTGGTTCATGTATTTCACAAGTTTGTATTAGAGAAATCTAAATATGACTGTGTAGAAATAGTGTCAGAAGATACCAGTGATGTTCCCGATATTGACTGTAATGAGGAAATTGAGCAAGATGTGGGACATGTGTCTGTAATGGCTATCAAGGTGACCTTGTCTCTGATGACGTAAAAAAGATGGTGGAAATGTGGGAGGAGACTTGAGAACTGATGTAGGAGGGAACATGGGAGGAGACTTGAGAACTGATGCAGATGACGTACGAGGGACGGATGTACAAAGGCCACCAAAAATAGAAGACAATTCAGAGGCCCAACTCCAAATTAAGTTAGGAAAAATTTGTTAAAATTATGCAAATCATTCTGCATATGATAACAAAATCCATGTATGCAGAAATTCTGAAATCTTCAAAGCTTTATTGATAAGCTTGATTTAAGTAATGCTGAGAAAAATCAATTATTTAAATTGTGGCTTCCTGCAACCTTTTCCAGACGCTTAACATTGAAGTTGACTTGTGATAACTTACATGGAGATCTAGATGATAAAGACAGATTGAAAATTCTGATTTTCTGTGCATTAAATGAAAATTGTCCAGATATTGAGATTCTTCAAAAATTAAGGATTGGTCGGAAAGAATGTACTTTTACATTCATGTCCATATTTGAAAGGTTGTACAAAACTCTAATTACCAATGTCAAAACACATCAATGATAAAGTATTTTGTGGACAAATTTGGATTCCTAAATTCTGT